>CM067367.1:78195578-78349578 GCA_034401795.1 Chaetoderma sp. LZ-2023a
TTGACAAACAGTGTCAGCGGGGATAAATCTGTTAAACTTGCCAAACAGTGTCAGTGGGAATAAATCTGTTAACCTTGACAAACTGTACCAGTGGGGATGAATCTGTTACACTTGACAAACAGTGCCAGTGGGGATGAATATGTTAAACTTGACAAACAGTGCCAGTGGGGGGATAAACCTGTTAAACTTGACAAACAGTACCAGTGGGGATGAATCTGTTAAACTTGACAAACAGCGACAGTGGGGGGGATAAACCTGTTAAACCTGAGAAACAGTACCAGTGGGGATGAATCTGTTAAACTTGACAAACAGTACCAGTGGGGTGAATCTGTTATACTTCACATACACAGCCCTCAAAATTTGGAGCGTTCATGTGTCGGTTACGTGGAGTAAAATTACCATGAATGAAGAAATGGTCGCGTAAGTGACAAAGACCAGAACGGTAGTTATCTCTGATCGTGGAAAACAGAAAAGTTTCAACAACTTTTTTATATGAAGCATGCTACATGTATTTACAACATAATTTAGCATTTCAAACATCTAAAAGATCGATAACATCTGTCTGTCAAATTCTATAAATAAGCGACAGCGCGCATGTGTCAGAGACAAACTTCCGTTGTATTTCCGCTAGCATTACTACATAGCCCAGAAACTAGTCTCGCTACATGTTATGCATCAACAACGGACTGTTCAATTATAAACCGTTGCATGCAAGTACGTGCAACTGTCGGCTGGCATGTTCCCGATATTATTTTATATACATGTACGCGATTGGATCCCGATATAACATAAGAAGACATGCATTGTTGAGTGAGTCTCAAAGTATAGTCTCCTTGAGTTTCAGTTGGCTTGTTGAGACAGCTGTTTAAGAATTTATCTGTTAAATTAAACTGTTACATTCATAGATCCTAGCTACTGTGTCAGTGTGTATTTGTCCATGACACACAATAATTCAGGCCTCGAACCTCGACGGGATTCTTGTAATATTTCCGAAATTAAAAAATACGGGAATCCAACTGGATTCTCGTAAATAAACGCTTCCAAAAACGTAAACATTCCATTTTTACAGAACGCCACGATCCCGGTTAGTAATTTCAACAATAAAAATACACAGGTAATGAGAAATGTCTCGCGTGACTGTACAGTCGTAGTTAATAACAATCGATAATGCGCACTCGTAGTTTCTGATTGGCTCGCGGGATATCCGATTTCAATAGGCATGAATGAAAATTACTATTGTAGTAAAATTTTGATCACGTGCCTCGTTGTCATTCATAATGAATTAATCACATGATTTATTTCAACCAATCTCTGTGCGACTCTCGTGATTAATACTGATGACTAATGGCGAACGAAAAATCTAGTCACTGTGCCTCTTTTAAACGCAGTAAAGCAATATGTTAACGCCCACTTTGACGGGTTATATGACCCAATATATTATTATTGGAAGGGTCTGACAGTAATACCACCCAATATTTAAGTGGTTCATTGCTTTGGAGTGACCGAGAAAACAGGACTATATGTCAGGAAAACCGGAACTCTTATTTTCAAGTAAATCGCATTTGCACTAAATTGTCAGTTTAAAGCGTACAAGTTAAGAAGGGTCAAGCTATCTACTAAATGCCTTAGAGCCGGTTACGCTTTTTATTGTGGCGGACTTGCGGGTTATTGTTTTATATTAGAAATGTACGCTGCTTGTACAAGTACAAATATTTGGTAACAGTTACAAAAAAATCTACCCGTCACAGGTAAAATTTTATAAACATTTCAACCCCTGTTGTTTTTGGGGCAATTAAGACGGTAGTTCTTTGATACAGGTGAAATTCTTTACAAATTAAAGCATATTCTTTTAAATATTTTGAAAATAATATGACTGGAAGCCATTGCTTTCAAGGCGGCGGTGGGTGGGCTGGAGAGGGTTGCTCAACTAGGTAAGCCACAACAATGTAAGATATTCTTCTTCTTCTTTTCGTTCGCTGATCATATGGCCAGTCCTATAAGTGACTATCGACATGATCATAAGCGTTAAGTGCGTGGATCCATGGTTTATTAGAGTGCGCCGTGCGGCCTGGAACCTCCGTCTTCAGCACTCGAGGTTTCTGTCAGGGTTACCTCACCCTTACCTCCTTTAGTCGCCTCTTACGACACGCAGAGGATACGGAAGGTGTATTCTAAGCCCCACCTACAGGGCAAATGTAAGATATTCAATTCTTTGTTTTTGTAGTGGGGTTTGGGGTTGGGGTGGGAGGAGGGTGTTACGATATTTATAAATATTGGGTCATTAGTTACTAATTATTATAGTGGGTCTGGAATTTTGAAATATATGTTTGGAAAAAGTATGGAATTTTATTGTGCCCAAGGTGTATGAACCCTGAAATTGTTGCAAGCTGGAAAGATGTTACCAATGAGTGTTGTCATACAAATACTGATATTTTGGCAGAGAAAATGCACATTTGCACACCAAAGGAGTAATGTTTTTGGAGACTTAACACTGAATGACTGGCTCGGTTATCAGGCTTGTAATTTCAGGGGTAAATTTTCCAAAATATTCTTCTTGGTCTGGAAATGGAACGAATGAATGGACATAAAACAAAAACTCAATCTGCTTTTTGACAAATTTACTTGAGAAATATTACAGTACTTATATCACAATGGATGAATCGACTTTTAGTTATTCCCCACCCATCTCTAGCTAAGCTATGCTCCAAGCTTTGTCCCAGAACCTCAATTTCATGGTAACTATACAGCTAACTTGGTGAATACTTGAAACAAACTTCCCCTCAAAACAATCAACAGAATGTTTATTAAATTGCAAAGACATACAATTAATACTTACTGACAGACTACTATGAGAGTTAGTATTGTCCGTCAGTTATAATAGTGACTGGTGACATCAACCTATATGTGATGTAATTGATTATGAGGTCAATGGTTGAGTAACTAAACATATTTTATCTGTAAATTAGGTAATTGGTGGATAAGTCCATGCTGTAATCAACATGCTAATGATAATTCAGCAACATGCACTTTAAATTCATTATTAACTTAATATACAGAAGAAATATGTTCAGATAAAGCAGGTTTGGATAAAAAATGGCGTAACCATTTTGCGCAACCAATTGGTTACGCAAACTGATTTTGCGCAACCGAACAATTGGTTACGCAGACCTGAAAACATGGGACCCAAAAATGGGTCTCGCAAATATTTGAAATATTGAGGGCTGCATACAGAGCCAGCAGAGATATCGTCTGAATAAATCTATTATCGTTGACTTACAGAGCCTGCGGGGAAGAACTAGATCCAGCAGAAGACATTGCTGTTTTATCCTCTGTGATCTTCTTCAGCTCATCTTGGCCTTCTTTAGAAGCAATATCTACTTGTTTAGTTATCCTAAAAACAAGAGTACATATAATTTTTTACCAGCTTGTTCATTAACCCTTACCACTCTGATGTTAAAACTTTAACATTTTTAATTAAATTAAAAGATGAACTGTTGTTCATTTTTCAACAAATTTGGTCGGTGATGGTGCTGTCATAGACAGCAACATCTCCCACCAAAATTGTTGAAAAATGTCCACCAGTTCCTTTGCTATTGACACAGTAAAAGATAGAATGGTGATATCAGAGTGGTAAGTGTTAATGTGAGTTAAATTCTCTAACTCGGTCGACATAATAGTGCCAGTGGGTAGAACGAAGAAAATTGATGACCGCAGGCTCGATCACACAATATTTGATATCTAGGTTTCCACTCGACTATCCAACCAGTCATTCCAGTTGCAAATTTTATTTTAATAGTCTTCTCTTGGCCTACAAATGGACATTGCCTAAGACCGATTTTAGCCAACTTGGTCATTAAAGGATTAACAAATTTAATGGTTAGAATTGGTCAAGAAACATCTACAATTTTGAATTGTCAATGTCCATTCGCAATGCCATGAAAAATGTACTACTGAAATGATCGAGCAAGCCACTTCAGTGGTAAATCTTCGAAAAACAGATTTCCATCAGCCTGCGAATGAATATTTCTTAACCCTCTAATGGTCATACCGACCATAGCCTCTGCTATGGTCTTGTGGAATGTCCATTTACAGGTCAAGAAAATAAAAATTTTGAAAATTTACCACTGGAATGACTGGCTCGATAACCGAGCCAGTCATTCCAGTGATAAATTTTCAAAAATTGTATTCTCTTGGCCTTTAAATGGCCGTAGAATAAAGAACATATTTAAATTTTCTTGACCAAATTTGACAATTAAAGGGTTAAGACCATTGCACAGGATGATTTAAACCTGCGTGATCATTAACCCTTTACTCATTAAGCCGGTCAAAAATGCCTTCGGCAGTGGTTTAAAAAAATATCCATTTTCAGACCAAGAGAAGGATACCTTTGAAAATTTACAACTGGAATGACTGTCTCGATAATCAAGACAGTTATTTCTTTGATAAATTTTCAGAAATAATCTCTTGGCCTGCAAATGGACATTTTCCATTAGAAAGTTTTAAAAATATTTGACCTAATTCTAGGGTTAAAGGTGCATATTCACAGCATAATTCCTGAAAAGAAAATTAAAACTTGTATACTTTTAGAGGCTTGAATTGTGTGACTAGACATAATGAAACTAAATCAATCTTAAAATATGGTGATTTCAATTCGTATAAATATAATTTTTGTTTGTGAATTTGAAATAGTGGCTCGTTTCTCTAATTTAAGTTCACAACTGAAAAAAATTATATTATTATTTAATTTATTAAAAATTATAAGATTTATTTCGTTTCATTACATTGATGTACACAATTTAAACCTCTAAAAGTATACAATTTTAACTATTTTATTTTCACGCATTCTGCTGTGAATATACACCTTTAAAGTTTTAACCGGTCATGCTGACATTTATTCAGTGAATTACAAAACATACTAGACGATAGGTGAGCAGAGTTGGCAATCAATCGGCCACCTGGTGGTCGTCTCAGGAGATCACAAGAATGGAGCAATCCAGTTTTAATTGTGTCCTGTCCATCTCTAGCTAAGCTTCACCACACTGACTTTGCCCATGTTGGGATCGATCGATCCCTGTGCTCTCTGAAACCTAATTTAAACAAAAATATATAGATAGCTGTTGAATATTTTGAACCAAATTTGACTGGATGCTGTTGCTGCTTATGGCAGCAACAGTGCCCCGTTAAATTAATGTTAAAATATTCAACAGAATGTTTATTAAATAGTAAAAACATACAATTTGTACAACTTGGCAGGCTATTAAGCATTTATGATGGACAATATTGCAAATTTCATGATGTAATTGATTATGACATCAGCCTACATGTGACGATGTTGGTTATGATATTGTATGATTGATTGACTGGATTCATCCACTGATCACCTGGGAGCCAAAGTATGGGATCATTTTATTAATTTCCTCAGGGGGGGGGGGTGTTTCGAGGCCTGTATGTAATACCTGACTTCTTCTCCAGCAAAATCAAACACTTTTGTAATGGACATCTGACCAGAGGTAGATGGCCGGACCACAGCAAGAGGTCTGGTAGGCATAGGGGAAATCTGAAAATACATGCAGTAACAACGATGATATTTGTAAAGACAAGTTGCGGTACACATAGTGACAATCCGTCAAAATAGTTTCCAGGAATATACAGTCATGTAATCAATACACACATTTGATAGCAAGAAAGCAATACTAGAGCTAATAGTATAATCAGGAAATGCTTTTTCTCAAATTATTCTGATTCATTTCCATTTTTACCAGTGGTCGTATATCTAATACTGTAGTAAAAATGTACATCTAATACTGTAGGAAATTAACAATAAACACTATTTGCTAGTTTCTTTTCCATTCCTCTAAGAATGTCCATTTGCAGGGCAAGAAATGACCCTTTTGGAAATTTACAACTGGAATGACTGGCTCGATTATCGAGCCAGTTATTCCAATGGTACATGACTGTACATTTTCAAAAACAATCTTCTCTTTGCCTGCAAATGGACATTTTCTATGAAAAAATAGAAATTTGTTTGACCAAATCTTACCAGTAAAGCGTTAAATGGGCTAACCAATGCTAAAATCACATGATTATTTGAATGTGATATATAGTCATGATAGTACAGATTGGAAATACGTTTTAAAACATGTTTTAAATCTACCCAGTAACATGTCACATTTACTTAATATAGCGTTGTTCCAATTAATCGATTTGATCGATGATTGATTGGTTTGCATGTTCAACCAATAGATCGATCATGATTTCAGAAATCGGTTTTGACTGCTTATAAATTTACGATATTAAAACTGCAGTTCAGATAGATGATTCTTTTTTTTGGCAGTACCATTTTTAATTTCATTTTACAACTAAATAACGTAGTATTACTCCATACGAGTCCATAGTCTAAGACATTAACCTTCACAACACTGAAATAGTACGCTAATCAAATTAGTTTCAGCTTCCAATCAAATTAGTTTCAAAATATTCAACAGATTATTTCTTAAATTATTACGGTTAAATATCCATGAACATGCAATAATTATTGCACTCAAAACTTCAGAATGGGTAAAAATGAGAAAATCTTATGATCGATTATTAATTGATCATCGGTTAGTATGTAAAACCAATCATCGATCACAAAAACAGTACCAATTCCCAACACTAACTTAATATACATGTATATGTACATGTAAGAACTGTTCTGCTGAATATTTAAACACAAGAGGCCCAAGGGGCCTGTGTCGCTCCCCTGGAGCACTATGCATTTTTGTCAAAATTTTTGGTGGGTGGTTTAGTAGTCTTTTAAATGAGTTTGTGGACATTTTTGCAAGTCCAATATGGGGTCCTTCCCTGTCAAATCACCCAGAAAACGAGAAAATGAAACCTCACCCACTCCAATTTTGCTCACAATTGGTATATGGGGTTACTTGGGATGAAAAAGATGATATTTCAAATTTTAGCATGATCGGACAGGTGGTTTCTGAAATACTGGCACATGCTTGAAATCAGGAAGCAGGGGAATTAAGGAATTCCACTTCCTGTCCATGGGGTTCTTGTATAATGAAAGTTTCCATTGAATATTGCACTTTTTTAGCTTCAGGTATACATACACATGTATTTTGACCTGATTTTACAGGCTAATAAGAAATAATATACCTCAAATTTGTTTATATTATGCAGTAAACATGTTGGGCTACATTTTTCATGCAAGGTAATCTCAAAGTCATGTGATCCACAATGTCAAATTCAACGTCAAAGTAAAGGTCAAAAGGTCACCATGCTTAAAATTATCCCTACATGTATGTAAAAGATAATGGCATTTTTGGAATCCTTGTGAAATTACCTTTCTAGAAATGCCAATTTCATCAAGAGTGACCAATTGGTTGCTGAGCTATAGTCATTTGAATATCGGCGGCCATGCCTCTTTTGGCGAAAATCAGGGGCTGTATTTCAGAAACCACTTGTCCGATTACGCTAAAATTTGAAATATTATCTTTGTCAGCCCCAATAACCATATATACCAATTTTTACTAAAATCGGAGGGTGTGAGGTTTCATCCATTGGGTGATCTGACACGGAATGACCCTATGGCCGCCAAACACGCTACATTTTGATTGATCCACTATGGCCATGTTTCTGACATAGCTCCTTCCCTTGAACAAACTTTAATGGCACTCAGTGCCTAATTATATCTCCCAAATTGCGGCCCAATCCGTTCAGCAGTTCTGGAGTTGATTTGGCAAAAAATAGGTTATCCAAGATGGCCACCAAGCCATTTGGCCAATCAAGTTCCCTTGAACAAACTTGGTGCAGCTCTTGCCCTAGATGATATTTCATGCGTTTTGAATTGATCCCCCATTTCGACCAAAATCCAAGATGGTCACCAAACAAATTGGCCGATCGACTTTGTTTGAACAAACATGGACCTCTATGCCCTAAGAATGCTTCCTGCCAAATGTACTTGAGATCGGTCCAGTGGTTCTCGAGAAGACATTTTAAATTTCCCATTGCTTTAGTATGGGAGTTTTTGGCAGGAAAAAAATCCAAGATGGCTGCCAAACCGTTTATCCGACAGTTTAAAAAATGGGAAATATGAAATCAGAATACGCACAAACATATATAAACCCAATTTCGGCCTCAAAATCCATCAAATAAAAAATCCAATATGGCCGCCAAGCATACTACATTTTGATTGATTAGTACACGGCGGCTATGTTTTTTGACGGATTACCTTTGCTTGAACAAACTTTCATGGCCTTTAGTCTCCAATAATATCTCCCCAATTTCGGCCTGATCACTTCAGTGATTCTAGAGAAGTCGTTTTCTGGAAAACTAGGTCATCCAAGATGGCCACCGAACCATTTGGTCAATCAAGTCCTCTTGAACAAACTCGGCTTACATCTTGCCCTAGATGATGTTTCATGAGTGTTGAATCGATTCCCCCAGCAGTTTCGGAAAAGAAGATTTTGAAAGATGTTTCCTAAAATCGGCTGAAATCCAAGATGGCCGTCGGGAAAATTGGCCAATCGGGTTCATTTGAACAAACTTGGATCCCTATTCCTTACGGATGCCTCCTGCCCAATTTAATTGAAATCGGCCTAGTAGTTCTCGAGAAGACATTTAAAATTTCCCATTGCTTTAGTATGGGAGCCTTTGGCAGGAAAATAATCCAAGATGGCTGACAAACTGTTTATCCGACAGTTTCAAAAATGGCAAATTTGAGCTCAGAATAGCCAAAAACATATATAACACCAATTTTGGGCCCAAAACCATTCAAGTAAAAAAATCCAATATAGCCGCCAAACACATTACATTCTGATTGGCCCACGGCGGCCATGGTTTTGACAGATCAACTTTCTTTGAACAAACTTTAATGGCCCTTCGTCCCTAATCATATCTCCCGAAGCTGGGTCTGATCCCTTTAGCGGTTCTCGAGACTAAGTCGTTTTCGGGAAGAATAGGTTATCCAAGATGGCCGCTGAACCATTTGGTCAATCAAGTCCTCTTGAACAAACTTGGCTTACCTCTTGCCCTAGATGATGTTTCATGTGTTTTGAATCGATTCCCCAAGCGGTTTCGGAGAAGAATATTTTTAAAGATGTTTCCTAAAATTGGCCGAAATCCAGACTGGCCGCCTGCCAAATTAGCCGATCGGGTTCATTTGAACAAACTTGGATCCCTATGCCATAAGGATGTTTCCTGCCATATATAACTGAAATCGGCCTAGTAGTTCTCAAGAAAGAAATTTTAAATTTCCCATTAATTTAGTATGGGAGCATTTAGCGAGAAAATAATCCAAGATGGCCACCAAACCATTTATCGACAGTTTCGAAAATGGCAAATTTGAGCTCAGAATACGCAATAAACATATACAGTACAGCTCAGAGTTAACTTAACGTATGAATGGGTCTAGGGCTGCGCGATATACCGATACCATATTTAAAACCGATATCCTGCACTGACGGTTTCATAACCGATTATAAGAAATAAATATCGAAAAACCGAATATGAACATATTTTCGGTTTTTCGTATCAGGATTGTTAAAAATAAAAGATACTAACGAGCATGAAAAGCGTAATGAATAATAATGACCATACTTTCCATTAAGCTACGTTCGGGGCAACTAATAATTGAACGTGGCCCCAATTGCGCATATTGTGTAACTCCATGTAACTCGCTGTACGCCGAGAGAAATCAAGCAGCGAATTAATTAAATAAATATCTTCGTCTTTTCTCTGGTAGTCTCCGATAAATTTGCAATATAAAACACAATACTAACGCAGGAATTTGTCATTGAAATTTGTATCGGGGAAAACATTTCTAAACAACGGCATCCATTTTATTTACGTCACCGGCTAATTAACATAAGGCAAAGTCGTCCCAAAACTAAATCGCCCGAATGCATAAAAATCTCGCCAATAAATATAATGCTGAATACATTTTTCTGATTAGGATATAATTTTAAATAGAATTATTACTCAAACCGTTTTTAAAACGTTATCTTCTATACACAATATCATATTAACTTATGAAATTCGCGTTCGCAATATTACAGTTAATATTTTCTTCAAGGCATGATTTCGTCGCCGGGCCGAATTGGAAATGAAAGAAGAAAGGGAGATAATTACATCATAATTAATTACAATCACGTGATTTACGTCTTTTCGCAACCTGTTTTGCTGATGATTTATGATTAATTTTGACAAAATAAACGATGTTTATTTAACTGTGCGTAATATTTAGGTGGTCTAATTAATAATTTCACTCCCGCGATGATGGATATTATAAGGTATATTAAGCTTTAAAGGCATAAAACGTTACGAATGTATCAGGGCGTGAAAATACGTTCTGTTTTCGTGCTATTTTTTATAATTTAAATTTTTTGTTTCATGTCCATAAAACCGATATTCGGTTAAAACCGATATGAAAAGCTGTAAGCCAAACCGCGCAGCCCTAAATGGGTCTGACATGCATGCATTGAAGGCCCATTTCCAACGCATCGGTTTTAAAAACACAATGCATTCACAACGCATTTAGTTAATTTTTTGGATGAATTTAAAATAATAAATATATGCGTTGAAAACGAGCATTAAATGTGTAAATAAGCAAGTTTGAATTTTTTTGATGTCCCCAGAGATAGTGCCAAATGCGTTGTTAAAAGCAAAACGGAAGATGCCAAATTTTAAATGCGTTTAAAAGATTCATATGTGCATTGCGTAATACCCGGCGTACATACCAACTCCACGGCTCCAACTACCCGGGATCCAATCAAACTTAGCGGTACATTACATTTCCTAGAAGGGACTAAGGTAAATATGAGAGTTTTCCTAAAAAAAACAGTGGGACATAATATTAAAAATCAAAATTATAAATATTACGAAACACAAAATCATGATTCCCGGTTGAGAATTAATGTAACGATGTGCCCCTGAACATCTTGCGCCCCTGAACGTTTTGCATCTAGTGCAAGAACCGTAAGCATCGGTTCGCTTCGCTTCGCATTTAACTTTTATAAACATCCAGCACAGCGAAACATACTGACTGGCGAGATTTGACATAGATTAATCGTAGTGAAAATTGTCCGTAAGCAACTTCATTATCACTTCTACGCATCACCTGTGTTCGCGATGAAGACAGCGAATAAACGCAAAATTATGGATTAAAGATGTCAAAATATAGCTTATGTGTATCAATGCTCGACTAATGTAGACGCTTTTTATAAAAACATGCAGATGGTGTGGTTTTTATTGATAATATGACACACAAATTAGCAGATTCGTGTCCGCTACCACAATATCCCCATCGGTGCTCTACATGAAAAAAGACTAGTTCAGGGATAGTTATCAAATATTATGCGCCCCTAAAGCTGTAACATGTACCGATATCGCATTGGCTTTTCGCGGAAATAAAACGGCCGTACTGATTTAATGATTTTCTTTTTGTGACATTCGTTAGCTTTCGGATTCACTATATTACAATGTAATGTAGTCGAGTATAACACATTGTTGTTGCCTCACTCAGGAACCAGGTAGAGGAAATGAGCAATCGCCACACACCCCTCTACATAGCAATAACATAGCTAGATGATAAATAGTGCCGTAATAAACCCATGAAAGTTAACATTATAAATAGTCAGGGAGCTACATGTAATTTCACTATATTTCATGAACCAGACATTGTTTGTTTTATTATTTTAAAAGTCAAAGTGGGCGTTAAGATATTGCTTTATTGCTTTTAAAAGCGGCACCGCGAATATGTGAAATTGATGCATCCATTATTTTAAAATAAACCCGCTATGTACGCGTCATTGCAGATGCATTTTATGTTAAGTTACATGTAACTCTGAGCCGTACTCTATTAAAACAATTTTGGCCTCAAAATCCATCAAATAAAAAAATCCAATATGGCCACCAAACACGCAACATTTTGATTGGCCCACCGCGGCCATGTTTTTTTATGGATTAACTTCCCGTGAACAAACTTTAATGGCGCTTAGTCCCTAATCATATGTGCCAAATTTCGATCTGCTCCCTTCAGTGGTTCTGGAGAAGTCATTTTCACTAAAACTAGGTCAACCAACATCGCCGCTGAACCATTTGACCAATCACGTTTCCTTGAACACACTTGGTTCAGCACTTACTCTAGATCGTATTTCATAACGTTTGCATCAATCCCCCAAGCAGTTTCGGAGAAGATTTTTAGACGTTTCCTAAAATCGTCCAAAATCCAAGATGGCAGTCAGCCAATTTTGGCCGATCGGCTTCGTTTGAACAAACTTGGATCCCTATGGCCTAAGGATGCTTCCTGCCAAATATAATTGAAATCGGCCCAGTGCTTCTTGAGAAGTCGTTTTAAGGAAAAGTTGACGAACGGACGACGGACACACGACGGTCGCCATGGCATAAGCTCACTTGGCCTTTCAGGCCAGGTGAGCTAATAATTGAATTGGAAGACATTGCTGCCTCAGGCAGCTAAACAGGGAGCAATGTCCTCAAATCAAATTATGTGTAAAATATTCAACAATACGTTTATTTTCCTTTGGAAATGCATTAAGTTATTTCCAAGCTGTACTGTACAATTTTATACCTTGGACATGTTAGGAGTATTAATTACAGCTGGACGTTGTGATGCTGACACTGACGATGATGTTGCCTTCCCTTTCTTATTCACATCTGTGAGAAAACTTGACCAGAGGTCATCAGCTTTCTTCTTTTCCTTATCCCCTTTCTGATGTTCAATGTCTCTAGCAATCTCCTCCTTCAGAACTTTGTTCTCGACATCCTGCATATCAGTCGTTTCAACTTCTGAAACCTCATTCTCCAATTTGATACCACCTGTTCGCCTCCTACAGAATAGATGCAGAAATCAAGTTACATGTACATGTACAATGTACACACACACAATTGTGGGATCAATTTGTAGCTATGCCCCGCCTATTTCTAGCTATGCCCCACCCATTTCTAGCCAGTCTCCACCCACTCTTTATGCATGTTGAATTCGATTTGAAACTTTCAAACATGAATTCCACGAATCTAGTACAATATTTTGAAACTAATTTGCCTGGGGTCTGTTGGGGAAGCAAGATTTCCCCTGTCAAATCAGTTTCAAAATATTCCATAGACTGTTTATTAAATTGTAAATTTATTCATCAAAGATATACAATTTATACACTAGTGAGACATTTCAATTTTCTTGAGGGAGTTACATGTACATGGTGCAATGTACAATCTGTCTCTAATGTAGTTATGTCATCGCTCTGGAGAAATTTATACAAGAGCTCCGCAAACGGCGCATAATACCCCGCCATGATGACAAACCAATGAATGAGAGCTATCAGAAAAGAGCGATTTCTTCCTACAGTCCTCTCAGGAAGTTTCAGTGATCCACTAAACGGTCATGGAGTTATCATCCGGAAACCAATTTTCAAGATGGACGCCGGTGGCTGGTGGCCATTTTAAATTTCGGAGAATCGTCGATTTCGATAGGTTTCTTCCTCAGATCAATTCCAATCATCCTGTGAAGTTTCAAAGCTCTCCAATAAACGGTAGCAGAGTTATCGTGGAGAAACCAACTTTCAAAATGGCTCCCAGCCATTTTGGATTTCCGATCATCGTCGATTTCGATACATTGTAAGTTTCCTCAGAACTTTTCCAATCATCCTATGAAGTTTCAAAGCGATCCGATAAAGGGTAGCAGAGTTATCATGCGGAAACCAATTTTCCAGATGACTGCTGGTGGCTGCCGGTCATCTTGGATTTTGGATCATCATCGATTTTGATAGGTTTCTTTCTCAGACCCAGTCCAATCATCCTATGCAGTTTTAAAGCAATCCGATAAACTCTAGCGGAGTTATCGTGTGGAAACCAATTTTCAAGATCGCTGCTAGTGGCCATCTTGGATCTCAGATCATCATCGATTTCAATAGGTTTCTTCCTCAGACCTAGTCCAATCATCCTATGAAGGTTCAAAGCAATCCAATAAATGGTAGCGGAGTTATCTTGCGGAAACCACTCTGGCACCCGCAAAGGCCATCATGTAATACCCTGCCAATTTTTTTGGCGGGGTGTATAAAAGCTTAGACCATTAAAAACGTGTATATTCTGCCAGATGTAATTACCGACCTAGATGTGAGTGCTTGTCCTTTCTTCTTGCGTTTCTTGCCTCTGTTGTTGCCGCCGGGCTGTGTCGATGGATCATGACCAATTGTTGATGCATCAAGGCCCTCATCTTCACCAGACTCATCCTCTTCACTTACAGCCTCTCCATCTGCAATCATGAAAATAATCACTTAGTTAACCCTTTAACCGTCATATCAGCTAAAAATGCCTTCTGCAGTGGTCTTGAGAAATGTCAATTTGCAGACCAAAAAGACTATTTAAACAAATTTACCACTGGAATGACTGGCTCAATAACCGAGCCACTCATCCCAGTGAGAAATTTTCAAAAATCTTCTCTTGGTCTGCAAATGGACATTTACTATGAGAAAATTGAAATTTTCTGGAATAAATTCAAGGGTTAAATACAGTGCTTAGCCAAAAGATACCATGTCCAGCACATTAGAAAATATATCATTGACACGGAATATCCAGTCTCCAGGTAAGCTGGTGCATATTTTGACACACATGTAATTGAAACTAATTGGACAGGGACCTTTGTCAGCTAGCACAGGCTCAATTTCAAGGTAACTGTAGAAAGCTGTTGCATATATGTTATATATTTTAACCAGTTTAACTGGAACATGCTTAGCCCTGCCCTACATGTACAGGCTGAAACCCCTTCCCATTAAATTAGTTTCAAAGTATTCATCAGAATTAAGAGTTAAACGGTCTTTTTTCAATGGAAATGCTGTGCCACTGAACAAATGTTAATTTTCCTTTTGGGGTAAATTTTTTCTATGAAAACAGAACATGGAAAGTTGCGTGGTTTGAGAAATATACTATATAATTTAACACCACTGTAAATTTGGGGAAGAAAGCTTTGTTTTTGTTACATGTACTTTTAGAGGCCTTTTTCTGACACCCGTGCTTTAACGTAAAAAATGTCCTCTCCAGTTTGGCAACAAATGTGCATACATGTACAGTGGCTATATGAAATATTTTATTGGATAAATAATTAAATAGATATGCTTTAAATTATTTATTATACCACACTTTCCCCTGGCACATTGGAATTGTACACCATTGTTCCATTAGATGATTATTGCAGCCTCAAGTATGTCATGTCAAAATTTCGTCAAAATGTATATCTTGCTGTCTTGCAATGATGTCTATCGATACTATTGCTTAGTTCTGCGCATAAGAAATATAGTTTGGGCCACTGAGCAATTACACAATAATACCATACCTTCTTGTGTTTGATATTGTGTGTGGTTGCTTGCATAACGTGTATTATGAAAATGTCCTCTCTAACGCTCACTAACTTTTCACAGCAGATGTTGAATTACAGTATACTTTTACCATTCATTTGACAATTTAAAAACTTGTGTGGTTTGGTGAAAGATGTTCAAAGAATATTTCTATTCTCGTTATATCATAATTCACTATTCAAAAGTAGAAATTCACTTTTTATTATACAATTTATTAATTAGATTAACATATATCAATGCTGTGACAACTCTGATGAACTGGTTATTCATCTACATGTACAATGTGTTTTCCTTTAAAAGACAATTCTATATGTTTGCAATAAATAACATTTAGACCTTTTCTTTTCACAATTTCTTAGCATGTTCACATTGTTTGTTAAAGTGAGAGACGAGTCCTGGAGAGGACATATCTTTGCCATGGTCTTTAACTTGGTCTGTCTCCTGTTGTTCATGCTCATTGGAAGCAATATCTGGGAATGGAATTTGACCAGGTCTAGATCTACTACAATAAATTAAGTAGTACTCCATTTTTAGCGGCGTTTGTATCATTAGTTTTGCTAACAAACTCTCCTGTTGTTATATCAGAGACAGTTATATCATATCTTATCGCTAGATAAATAACATATTTACATCCCTGTTAAAAACTGGTACCTAAGTACACAAAAACTCTGAAAACAAATATTGTGTATTTACACATGGTAAATTTATTTGGAGGAATTGAAATATTTTAATTTATGTATTGTATTTATTCTAATTATACCGCCGGGCGGGTAGCAGTCACAAAAGGGCCGGGTTAATTAGGGTGGAAAAAGTTTGAAAAAAATACCACGAAATTAGAACAGTTTTCTCAGTCAACTTGAATCAGTATATAATTATAGTATTCCATGCAATTTCTGCTAAATTTGCTCAAATATTCATAAAAACTACTCGTTTCACATTAGATTTATTCAGAGGCTTTATTTAGGACATAAAGGTGACATTTAGTGAAGTTAGGAACAAACAATTTATACGTTGTTAAATTGGATGGAGGCACGTTTGTGATGCGTTCACTGATACATCGGAAATTATGCCATAGCCATATCTCAACGCATAATTCACGTTAGCAGCTCTATCACTGAATGGCAAGATAATGATCAGAAACAATTTAGGCATTGATCGAATTGACTGGAGGCGCGTTTGTGATGTATAGCCGTATCTTAATGCCAATTCAACAACAGCGTTAGACGCTCAGTCATTGAACGACAGAATAAGCTGAAGAAAAACAATCTTTTTGCGCATGTATTCACGAAAATGACCTAAATGTGGCTGCATGTTCTGTTTTTTCTGGATGTTTTTCTTTTTTGAAGACTAGATGACAGCGGAAGATTTATTATTTCTTACTATTGGTAATTTGCTTTTTTTTCACCATTCTCAAAAACATGGGGCTGGTATAATTTGGAGGGGCGCGAAAATTAGAATAAATACGGTATTATTTCACTTAGTACTTGCTAATTACTACATAAGTAATTTATTGACAAAAGCTTTACATTCTTATGCAATCGGCTAAACTAACCATACCCTGTTAGAAATTATTTATGTAATTATTTTAATGAAAGTTCATGATTCAAAGGCTGTCACGGTAACATAGTAACTTGAGAGAGAGAGAGAGAGAGAGAGAGAGAGAGAGAGAGAGAGAGCACGAGCGAGCGAGTGAGAGGGGAGGGAGGGAGACTTTAAACTACACATAGACATGCATGCACATAGGTAAATTGGTTTCAGAGATAGACAGACAGACGGACGGATGCAATTTTTTAAGCACCAGTGAAAAAAATCTAAGTTATTTCTGAGCCATGCGAAAACATGCAGCTTAACATTGCCGCGGGCGTGTCTATCGGCTGGAAAATGATATGGCCCAACAAATATACATGTCTCACTTGCGGGACCAAAATAGGACCAATGATTGTGGTTATCAAATCTATTATGTACATGTGTTTGAGCTGTAATATATACTATGGGTACTGAAATTCGTGAATCTAAGCAAACAATGCACTCGTGAAAGAAAAATCTGAAACAAATTTGCACAGGAATTTAACACGAAGTAAAATAACACTTCAGAATACAAATACAAAATTTTCTAGGGGAAATTATAATTTTAAAACAAATTCGAAGCATTTGAACTGAACCACCTCGCCCGGTTAATGCGTAAAGTAGCGGTACCGAATTTCGTGAATTGGTGAGTATGCATCTTCAGCTGTCTGGTACATGTACACGCTTGTAAATACTTAAATATCACTGTATTGGTTTGTTGGATATTTCAACTGCTAATTCTGTCAGTTTTGACCCATATATTAGTCCTACATATGAATGTATACGTGTTTAATTAAATCTGTCTTGAAATAATTTTTCTTTTCTTGGGTTGTCATATTTAATTTCCGTTCCCAAAATATGACATCACAAGAAACTGTAGAAAATTTATTTCAAGATGTATTTAATTAATCACGTATCAGACAACAGAGTATTATCCACAGCAGCTGACGATGGCTGACGTCACTCCATGGAGGTTACGATGGCTGATTTCTGCGTGAAGATTTTGTGACTTCGGACAAAAACAGTCATGTCTGGGTATTTATCCGACGAATTAAGTAAAAATCTTATTATATTTGTAAAATATAATTATTCACGAGCCAAAATATGGCGGTTTTGTTTGCATAAAGTGTATATTCGCGGCGTAGTAACTTAATGAAAAGGTATGGTATTGATTTGTTTACGTTGTACCAGCACACATCGTTTCATATTCTCATAATTCTGAACAGTGTAAACCCGACAGCGACTAAGGTAGCATCTCGGTTTTATATATCCACTTACGCTGATTGAATACTAGTAATGATGGAGATTCATGTGCGTGCATGCGTGCATATGTGTGGCTGGGTGGGGGCTATGAGGCGGGCATGGGCGTAGTTGCTTAGTAAAGAAGAGTGCTAAACATTGTCAACATAGTTTACTTTATTAGCTAAGACTATAGTTCAGAAAACATGATTTCATGAAATATAGGTCAAATACAATATAGAATGTGTGCTGGCAATAGGCCTACATCAAGTTACACTCAAGTTATAGATTTCAGCAGGCAAGTATAGTAGTACTATATCCACTGTTTTACAATGTTTATAAGTGAAATCTTGTATTGAATCGTGCAAATATTTTCAAGTATTCAAGTGGAATTTTAGAGGCGCACATTCACACATGAATACTTGAAAAATATTAGCAAGATTCGATACTTTTAGAGGCGTAGGTTTTAGAGCGTGAGTATCCATGATTTGTGTGGGAACATTTTTAATTCAACGCTTTTCTCATATATAGTCGGCAGATTTGATCAATCTAACGCGTACTAAGAGCCCGCCTCTTAAACAACTATCAAACTAGCCAATGATTGATTGATTAAAGTAAATAAGCGACTGATTGACAGTGCCTGTCCGCCCGTCATATTGTGCAGTACACGCTCACTGTGTTGGATTGGTTGATGAACAAAGCAGGGCGGGGAAAAGCAGGACACTTCAATGGAAGGACGCAATAATGAATTCAATTAAAAAGAAAACACAGTTAGAGCTTTGTGATTCGTACAGGGCAATGAAGAAATCTGGACAAAATTGCGGGTGGAATTAATTATTTAATTATTTGACCACCATGTGCCATTCAGATTATCAACAGTTGTCGCTTGACACCTTTACTCTATAAATTTATCCTCAGATTAATGCTTAATAATAATGATATGTGTTGTTAATGCACGTGTCTTGCAATCATTACACGTGTTATTGCCACTACAACAGATTAGCGTGTCAGGACAGAACTGGAAATGAAAAACTAAATAAAATAAATAGATAAACAAACAAAACCAAATATTAAATAATAATAAAATAACGATAATCGATTACGAATTTTCATAATCGATCACTGATTCAATCGATCGATAATCTAAAATCGATTAGCAGCACTAATATATATTATACTATACTGAACCAAAAAAGTTTAGCAACACGGAGAATATTACTGTATAAATGTTATTTAACAAAAACAATAAATTGATTCAAATATATTATTTAATTGATAGGTCATTTTCCAATTTGAACAACAGTCTCTTGATACTGTAATGCTAGCATCGCGCCTTTAACACGGCATCATTCAACGGATGGGTTCAATTTAAATAATGACACTGAGCTGTCAATACTGGTTGTGACCTCCGCGCGCATTAACCACCGCCGTACATCACTTTCTCATGCTTCGAATTAAGCACCTGATGTCACGAAGAGGAATCGCATCCCATTCCTGGAGCAGTGCAGCTTCCAGCTCCCGCACGTTGTGAAGATGTGGATGGTTCTCACGCACCATACGGCCAAGAATGTCCCACATGTGTTCGATAGGAGACAGGTCCGGTGATCGCGCTGGCCAGTCCAACAGCGGAATGTTATTAGCCTCAAGGAAATCACTGGTGACCCTAGCTGAATGAGGACGGGCGTTGTCATGCTGGAACATAAAGTCTGTATGATGCTGCGTAAAAGGGATGACAACAGGCGCGACAACTTCTTCACAGTAACGTTGAGCCGTTAAATTTCCGCGAATCACAATAAGATCTGTTTTGCCATTTTCATGGATTACAGCCCAAACCATGACACTGCCGCCACCGAATCTGTCGTGCTGAATGATGTTGACTGCATCATACCGTTCTCCTAAACGTCGCCAAACCCGTTGCCTACCATCCGCCACATCCACACAAAACCTTGACTCATCACTGAACAAAACGTGGCTCCATTGTTGAGCACGCCATCGCTGATGAGTTCTTGCCCATGCAAACCGATCATCGATGTGACGCTCTGTAAGCAGAACAGCAACAAATGGATGACGGGAATGCAGTCCAGCATCATGGAGTCCGTTTCGCACAGTTTGTGCATGCACTGTAGTGCCGGCAGCGGTGTGCAAATTACGGGACAGCCGTGGCGCAGTCTCAAACCTGTGACGTCGTGATGACATCACTAATTAGTGGTCTTCTCGTGGTGTTGTTGCTCTCGGTCTGCCAGATCGTGGTTGGTCATTAGCATGTCCAGTTGCCTGCTCATGTTGGCGGAGACGGGAAATGGTTGAGGTGTGAACACTAAAATGTCGAGCAACAGCGCGAACGCTCTGCCCAGCAACGAGTCTTCCCATTGCTTCATAGCACTGATTTTCGGGTAGCCATGGGCGGCGGCCCATATTCGGTAGGGTAAACTTTCAAGCATTTTCTGTTAACATTCGTTATCTGCTTTTGCAATATGGTGACTTTTTGCCTTCGCTACCCGCCAATGTGGGCCAGTGCATGAAAAATGCATTTTCACATGCAGTAAGCGTGCGGCCGAGAAATGAAAGAAATGATTTGCATTTCTTCATGATCAGCGAGACATTATATTGACGAAACATGCCTGCAAATTTGGTTATAAATGGACGCATAGTTTTAATACAACAAACCAAACTTCACTGTTGCTAAACTTTTTTGGCTCAGTATATATATATATATATATATATATATATATATATATATATATATATATATATATATATTAGCAAATAGTGTTTTTGGATTTCATGTTTTTTGTCTCTAAAAGGCTAACTCCTGTGAGTGAAGAAAAAACCCAAAATGGATGCCACTTTCGGTAACAGATGACATCACATTACTTTTATGATGTTAAGGAGCTGGAGTAATGGATTAACCCTCGGTTCTTTGAAACTCCCTCAGTAGACATAAGGGATGATATTTTTTTTTCTCAACAGTTAAAAACATGTTTGCACTTTATGTTAATTTTGACATTTTGGCAAATAATTGATAACAACCCACCCCCTCTTCTAGAGCCTCTCCAATAACATTTAGAGACACTGCTGTCAATCAGCCTACTCCGAAGCGGTGGAGAAATGTAAACAAAACAGGTGGTAACCTTGGATAGGGAGTTCAGAGTGAAAATTGAAGTAGTTAATATGACATTATATTATATTGTTTCTAATAGATGGCAGCGTAACAAATTGATTACTAAAAACCATTCGAAAATTGCCCGATTCATTGCAATGCTATGCTTGTGTGAAGTTTGCCAAATTAGGGGATTCATAATATATTAAGTCATTGGATTAACACTAGCCCTATGGGACTGCATGCTAAAAATCTAGCCGGTAGAAAGAGCGCAGGAAAAGCCGGTCCCGGCTAGCTACCTCCCCTTATTATCGGCAGTGATATTTGTACATTGTTTGTTGTGCTCCGCTGAACAACAATGCCGTCGTCATTGTGTTGTGTTCCTTTGTGTAACGCCCGAGGCGGTCATTCATTCCCGAACCATCACACATTGAAAACGAAATGGATAATTGCGATATGCAGAGATAAATGAATACCAGGTTGTCATAATATTGTTTGTAAAAAGCATTTCACGCAGGCTGACTATATTATGGAAACTGTACACGGTGAGTGTTCATAGTCTACATATCTACGTATTTGGCATGCCAAAAATTGTCAGATTGACAGGTAATAGCGATGAATGTCTGATAAATAAAACCAGAGACTGCGTCTACTCAGAATATAAGCTCACGGGAAATAATTTGGCAAAGAAATATAATGCCAGTGAATGTTATTCCCGTGACAAACTATTTCTTTCATAATTTGATTTCATGTAAAGTTACACGTGTAGTGAGATTGAATCGCATCACAGGTGAGGGTTTGTATGATGAAATAAACTGTACTACACCACCTAATAATATTACATGTATGTCCACCCCACCCCAATATGCCACACTATCTACCCCCAACTCTATGAGGGGGGGGGGGGGGGGGGGTCCTTGCATAATATCTGTCCATACTGCAGGTACATGAAACTATAGAGGGAGAACTCCACAGAGACAGATTTCAGTGGCAGCATTGATAGTGTCGGCTAACCAACACTTGGACAGAGTAGCCATCTGCAAGCAACATAGAAATTTCAATTTTTATTTGTAGATCAAGAGAAGCGTATTTTTTAAGATGAATCACTGGAATGACTGGCTCGTGATCAAGCCAGTCATTCCAGTAATAAATTTTCAAAAATATGTTTCTCTTGGTCGGCAAACGGACATTTCTCAAGACCACTACAGAGTCAGTTTGGCTGCTATGAGTGTTAAAGGGCTAATGGCCAGAACACATGAAGCGCCATATGGCACCTCAAAAAAGGAAATGTCAAGTTGCCAACCAAGAGCATAAATATGCCATTTCGCCCGTAAACTGAACTGAGCAACTTATTACCATTATCATAGCCATAAGTGCCCACTGATAAATTCCCTGTATCTCACTTTCAGAGGCAAACATACCTGAAAGCTGTTGTTTATGTTAAAGGTAATATGACTGAAAACATTTGCTTCTTTAGTCAACCATTTTACCGATTTAGGCATCAAGGGCTTTCAGTCATTTTACTTTAAAATATTCAACAGAATAGTCCGACGACGACAACAATGTTAAGGTTTCGTGTTTAGCAAATCTTATCAGGTTATATGTCTATGTCAGAATCTGTTAATACTATTGCAACTAAACTTGGCTACGTGGGTACCTATACTGTTAGGACAGCATGATAACAATCATAACATTGAGGTCACAAGGTCAAAGGGGAAGGTCACTTTGACACAGACAAACAGGAGATACATGTAGACGAAACATTTAATTACACAGAATTCTTGTTTAGGGATTTGTTGTTGAAAGGGTTAAATGAGGATAATAATTATAAATATTTCTGTCTTTCTCTATTTCAGGTACTGTACCATTATGTCAACGATTGAGACACGATGCAGTCCCAAGTCAGTTAGAATGGACAAAGCCAATCTCAGAGATGACAGCTAAGAGGCATGCAAGGGCACAACATCGCTACAATAACAAAGTGGCTACCGACTCTCCTCAAGCATTTGTATGTGTTGTGGATGAGATAGCTGACTTAGGCTCAGAGGTGACGGTTATAGTACAGAGAACCTGACTTAGAACAGAATATTGTGGAACATACATGTATCTCTAATCCTTGTTTTCAAGAAAGAAGTACACAGACAGAAAGTACATGTAATTCTCCATTCTCTATCGAAAGAATTGAGACAAATCCCAACAAGTTCCTACATTACACCGATGTAGAGACGTATGAAAAGTTTCTACTTGTTTTAATTATGCTTGCCCCAGCTGCTTATCAGCTAAAGTATTATTCCCATGGTGTGAAAAACATTTCTGTTGAGAACCAATTCTTCTCAACTTTGATTAAACTTCGACTTCATTGGACTAATTATGTTATTGCAGACTTATTTGAGATTTCAGAGACCACTGTGTCCAATATATTTATTACAATGATTAACTTCATGTACCACCAATGGAGGCATATGTGGGTAGAAAGAGATTTGGTTCGCTACTATATACCATCAGATTTTAAGCTAAAGTTTCCAAGTACCAGAGTTATTGTTGATGGCACAGAATGTCCTGTACAAAGTCCCAAACTGCCAATGGCTCAACAGTCAACATTTTCTACACATAAAAACCGTAACACTGTAAAGGTACTAGTCGGTGCATCACCTGGAGGCCTGGTGACTTTTGTATCTACCGCATATGGAGGTTTGGCAAATGATAGGCAGATCGTGGAACAGAGTAGCCTACTGAAAAACTGTGACCCAGGGGACTCTATTATGTTAGATAAACGGTTCAACGTCCAGGACTTATTTTCACCGTATGATGTTGCCATCAACATCCCTGAATTTTTTTCAAAGAAGAACCGTTTGGATGGAAAGACAATTCAAAAGGACAGAACCATTTCTAGCAAGCGTATTCACATAGAAAGAATTACAGGATTGCCAAAGACATTTCGAATTCTTAAAGTCCCTACAGTACAGCTCAGAATTAAGTTAACAAAAAATGTGACAGCAGCAAAACATACATGTATGCCCGCAAAAAAGCAACACATTTCACGCCAAATGAAAAACATTGCGTGCCAAATGAAAAACACAAACAGGACGAGGTCGAAATGCCAACTGACTTTTTCCTCCGTGATGTACATGAATTAATTACGAACAGGATAAGCCTAAACGCGCCAAAACACTTCCCGACAAGATTGTTTTTCTAAAACTTGGTCATGGTTTTCTCTGGCTCACCGATAATAGTACATTATTCTCGATATATAATGTAGACAGGGATTGAAATGAAAATAAGTTCTAAAATCGTTGGCAGTCGTACTATTTGTCTATCGCACAAAAATAATCTACATGTACATGTGTATGTCAAATCCTGCAAGTCGGCATGTTCCGCTGCGCTGGATGTTTATAGAAAGTAAATGCCAAAGCAACCGGATGAGAATAAACTATGTCAAATCTCACAAGGTTAGTATGTTTCGCTGCGCTGGATATTTTAAAAAAGTAAATGCGAATGCAACCGAATCAGAACACTGAGAAGATTCGCGGGACTAATATTTCCAGTAAAATGTGAGACAAAACTAAAAACTAGATCTATCACAATCAACTGTGGACGTTTCTCGAGCTTCTGTTTGTCTTCATTGTAACATTTTATTCACAATAATATGTTAGATATTATAAAATATTGCTTGGAAATGCCACTGTTGAATGGTCATAAGCGGTCTATAGCAATACAGGTCTGTAGATTTAATAGATAGAGCTAGCATACGTCTCATAGTTTCGCACAAATACAATGACAATCACCAACAACGGGAATATATTTGTGCATAAGTACATTATGTAAACCATTACAAAATCTTGTCGCAAACATTCATTTGAACAAATAAACTTTACAATTCTGTTTAATTCCCGATACGAAACTAATTTAAGAGAACATCGTGAAAATATGTGTTGTCCTTTCTCGTCGTTCGTGAACAACATTCTGAAACTGTTCTAGAATGACACAGTGAGAACAGTTTAGCATTCACAAACAAGATTTCCACTCCTTGTCTGATGGGGAGTAGAAATTTTGTTCAGGAAACACTGTTCCTGTGCCGTTGTCAAATGGTAGGGTTCTTGTTAAATCTGTTCGCAAACAGCAAGAACTGACAACTCGAATGGGTAACACCTACTTCTACTTGTAACGAGCCAAAGTCCACAGGCATTCCAATTTACCAAGCATGTGAAACGCGCCTATGTTTTTCAAAAACACCGGGTATTTTGAAGACATTACATGCTCTCTAGCCGTGTTCATATTTTGTTTCCAAAAGCTTTCTGATACTTTATGGCGTGCCAAAAAAAATGTCACTATTATTTGATGTTTTTGTCCTGGCGCGGTGCTGTTTTTTTGTTTTCTTTGTGTCGCGTTTAAGTTTTCTTCGTCTACATTTTTGTTTTGCATCTGGCATGTTACTGTTTTCGTCTTGGCACATTTTATTTTTGTCTGTTGCGTTTTTGTTCTCAGGACATGTTAACTTAATTCTGAGCTGTACTGTATGAATTCTACGGAGACATTACTTTCCACAGAAATTATAGCAGATAGCTTTATGATTTGCAACTTTAAGGACTGCATTGGTTCAAGAAATGCTTAACTCAAGATTTGGTAATAGCATGTTGAAAGCAAAGAATGCATGTCCATTTTAACCATATCACTAACAAATCCCTGAAATGAACGATGTACAACTTTCTGTTGAACATTTTGAAATTTATTTATCTGGAAAGTGTTGCTGTCGAAGTCAAATTAATTCAAAACATTTAACAGTTTTCCTGTATGGTTGCCTTGAAAATGAGATATTTGGAAATCATTGGTGAACGGGTTAACAATAAATACTGTTGCCAAAACTGTTGCTGTATCAGAGCTTATACTGTGTATCAGCTTTCAGCAACACTATTCTAAAACGAACACCAGTTATTTAACTTGACAGAAGGTCAAGCTGGGTAGTATGCATCTTATGTTAACCCCTTCAACAATAATTGGTTGTATCTGGGATGTAAGAGTGAAGGGGTTTTCAAAAATAGTCTTCTCATGGTGTGCAAATAGCCATTTCTCAAGGTATCTTTGTCCGGCTGGATAATTCACCTTTCCAGAGTATCATCTGACTTCGTATGACGTCATAATCAGCTCAGCACGTGTAGGATGACATCACAATCATCACGTCACAAAAGGTGCCATAAAGGACAGTCATCAAATATCAATGCATGAATTGTATCTCTTTGCTACTGTATTTAATAAACATACTGCTGAATATTTTGGCCCTTAGGCAGCAACAGCACCCAATCGATTTAGTTTCATAATATTCAACAGCTTACCCGTGTACTTTTCTGGAAATTGATAATCATGGTATTCAGAGATCGATCGATCCCAACACGATCGAGGTGTGGGTAGAGCTTAGCTAGAAATGGGAAGGGCATAGCTAAAACCGGAAACGATCATTGAAGGATTAAACAGGTGATACGGTCATAGGGGGTTAACACACTGAGCAGTGTCAAGTTTTCAAAAGTATTCCTTGTCTCTAAAAGTAAATTTTTGTCATAGAAAGTGCTTGTTTGCAGACCGAGAGAAGTCTATTTTTTGAAAATTTACCACTGGAATGACTGGCTCAGTTATTGAGCCAGTCATTCCAGTGGTAAATTTTCAAAAATAGACTTCTTGGTCTGCAAATGGACAATACTCAAGACTACTGCAGAAACCATTTTTGGCTGATATGAGTTAAATGGTTAATGTCGGTGAATGTTAATAACAGGGTTCATACACCTTGGGCAAAATAAAATTCCATTCTTTTGCCAGACCTTTTCCAAACTTATATTTCAAAATTCCAGACCCATTATTAGCCCGTGCTCGGGAAAGTGAGCTAATGCCATGGTGGCCAGTCGTCAAATCGTGTTTTCTCCTTTAACGGTTAGAACGATTTCAGCCAAATTTGGCTGGAAGGATCCTATGCTGGTACCACCTCCAGACATATTTTTTCATAATTCTGATTGGTAAATTTTTGGGGTGAAAATCTTACATTTTATTAAGAATTTACCGGAAATTGCCAAAATGTTACTCCTTAGATACTACTCACATATTTCAACCAAATTTGGCTAAACTGACTCTATGGTGGTAGGTTCTAGAACTTCTATTCAGAATTTTGATTGATAAATTTTTTGGGTGAAAATCAGAGCTTTTATGACAAATCTACCGCAAATGGTCAAAATTCTACTATGATTTAGCTGCTCGACATATTTCTAGAAATTATATTCAGAATTCTGATTGATCAATTTTTTGGATGAAATTTTTTGAAAAATGTACTGGAAATTGTCAAAATGTTACTCCTCCATAGCTACATGTACTTGACATATTTCAACCAAATTTGGTTAGACCTATCACATGGTGGTAAATTTTAGAGCATCCATTCAGAATTTTGACTGACAAATCTACAGGCAATTGTCAAAATGCTACGGGTATACATGTATAGGCTTCAGAGCTTGTATACAGAATTTTGATTGGTAAATTTTTCCAGTGGCCATCTTATTTAATGTAAAGAATCATATATATATATATATATTTAAATGCAAATGTTTCAAATGCTAATGTTTCAGGTGATCATCACAGGCACTTGGACCTCCAAGAGGCCCTCTTGTTACTATTAGTTAATAATTAGTGGCTAATGCAAAACACAATATTAATATACCTACCGCCAACTACACACACCGAAAAGGATTTTGATTATTTTTTATACATTGTTGTCTTACAGTGTTCCTAGTAACTGAGCAACTCTCCCCAGTCCCCACCTCAACATATTCTACCATCCACCTTGTGCTAACCATAAACTTTATTCAAGAATTTTCTTTTCTCATATTTTTCTTATAGTTCATTTGCAGACTTAGAGATGAGTATTTCTTGACAATTTATTACTGGAATGGCAGCCTCATTAACCGTATCTGTTATTCTTGTGATAACTGTTTAAAAAATAGTCTTCTTAGGGAAGAGAGATTTTGTAAATTTACCACTGAAATGCCTGGCGCGCTCAACAGTTAATATCTTTAGGGCATTGAGTTTGCCGCCTACTTACCCCAGAACCCCTACCCAAGCAAAGGAAACAAAAGGGCAGTTTTCTCAGAGAAGACTTTTTCGAAAATTTACCACTCTAATGACTGGCACGGTTAATCAGCTAATGGTAAATTTTCAAAAATAGCCTTCTCCTTCACGCATACCCATAGGTGACATACGCACATACCAACTATTTGGTGCATACTTGCGGTAGAGTGATGTGCGAATGTAGTTGCATTTTGCCATGACCCTTGGGTTCAGGAATTTTCAAATGAAATTCATAACAAATATAATTGCATTTCCGCAGACAATATTTTCATGACAACTGTCTAAATTCAAATGCAGACCTGCCTACCCCATACAAGCTCAATCAGTAGTTTCCAATGGGAAAACCATGATTTTCAGTAGTTTTACCATGTCAATCAGTAATGGTTTTTCAGTAGTTTTCAGAGTCTTTCAGTAATTCAGTAATCACTTTTAACACAATTAAAAAGCATGAAAATTTAATTCTTTAACCCTTTAACACTCATATCAGCCAAAAACAGTTTCTACAGCGTTCTTGAGAAATGTAAATTTGCATGCCACGAGAAAACTATTTTTGAACTTTTACCACTGGAATGACTGACTTCATAACTGAAACAGTCATTTTGGTGGTAAAATCTCAAAAATGTTCATCTCTTGGCCTGCAAAGTAACGTTTTCTTTGAGAAAATTTAATTTTTCTTTAATAAATTGAAGTGTTAAGGGGTTAATTGTCACACACATAACACCCCGTCCCACCACACCCCTTGATGCAACATTATCATTGAAATTTACTCAAGAAAAATCTAGTGTTATTTTAAGAAAATTTAACACAAATAAATTTCCTAAAAATTGTCTTCTAAGTATGGAAGACAATTTTTGAAAATTTATCACTGGAATGACCAACTACATTAACATTTTCCGGGGTTGAACCGTACCATCACCCACGCCAATGTACCCCTCTCCCGAGAAAAAAATTGGAATCTCTAATTTTACTCTGTTGGGCCTTGAGCACCCAATTTAACCCTCAGATTTGGATAACATAAATTTTCACATACCACTGCAGGGTTTGAAATTAGCGCTCGTCCATTACCACCCAATACAAACATGTATACCAACCACATACTATATAACGATATCAATAGTCCGAGATACTACCAGAAAAAATTTACCCGAGTAGAATAATTCAGCTAATTTAATGCAGAGCACTCGAAAAGTAACCATACACATGTAGTTCATTGAAATATATCCAAAGCAATATAACCTGTGCAATGTGTGTATTGAATGCTTTAGTTTAGGTATTTTATCGTGAAAATTTCATGTTGATCTGTCAAATTCTAAAAGCTAGCGATGCGCGCATGCGTTAGCAGCTTCCTTCCGTTATAATAAACTGTTACACAGACTTTGGAGCTTGGACACCAAACAGGAACTCGCAATATGTATCATGGTGTATTCATGGTCGTCGACATATTGCTTGTAACAGACTCTCTTGTAAATCTAAATTCTCCTATATGGGGGGGGGGGAGGTATGACTTTTGATCATTGCATCGTTAGTGCATCCCCAAATCAAGGCCGAGACAGTATAGTTAGCCAAGCTATGGCGGTGTATCGCACTTGATTCATGCAAGTTACAGATTTAGAATGGCATGTTGCCAAGATCGGTGCATGCGCAAGAGTGTTCTATAGTACTCTTCTCGAAAGTTGGGAACATACTTTCTCGAATGATTATTGGTTAATAAATATAATTATATAGAAAGCAACCAATGAATTGCAAGGAAACTACCGAAAGCAAAGAAAATAAAGAATGTTTTATGCAGCAAGCTCGAGTGAGGATTGTTTTGCCAGACCAGCGTTGTCTATTGCATACTTGTGACTGCGGAATCTTGTTTTTACAACTTTCCATAATTCTTAACGCCCGTCACCAATTCACCAATTCTCCCCATACATACAGTAGTTTTGAAGAGACGACTGTAGTACCGTATTTTGGATGCTATTTCCATAAGAACTACAGATAATCCGTATTGGTAGGCTGGTCTGCAAATGATTGAAACTCGTGAAAAAATCAATTTTACAATTGCTATGTTCAGAGACATATTACTCAAACATGATAAAATCCCTGTATATAGGTTTGTATGTTGGTATTGTTAACAAATGCAGTTTAGAGATGAGAGTCTAGAGGTCACCAGGATTAAACAGACGATCTTATACCTATTTGGATGCACCAACATTAGTAAAATTGTATACTTCGCTTGTAAGGCCAATCCTGGAATATGGCAATGGTGCTTGGTGCCCCATGTTCATTAAAATTGTGAAACCCTCGAATCTGTACAAAGAAGAGCAACAAAAATGGTGCCTTATTTAAGATCTCGCAGCTATCCTGATAGACTTAAACATTTGAAGCTTCCATCATTATACTATCGACGTGCAAGGGGGATATGATTGAATCATACAAACATCTACATACCATAAAAATTCGACTAAAGGACGCAGTTTTTTGGTCAAAATACATCTACTAGAAAGGGGGGTGCATCCTATAATCGAGAACATTCCTTCCGCACATTTTTGGGTTGAAGTTTTTCTTAAAACTTCACAGATTATACCACGGAAATTGAACTAAATGTTACCCTACACAATTCGCGCCGCCTGACGACTATGTTTAATGTATACTAAAAAAACACCAAGCGGAAGTGAAATTATTAAATTGGGGCGCCTAAATGTTGCTTATTCTTTAATACATATCACTTATTACATCAAAATTAATCCAGAATTTGACATAAAATGGCGTCGAGAAAAGATACGTGTATAAATCATGTGATTCGCCTCCAATCGCAAAAGATCTTTATTCTAATTAGGGCGAGTACTCGGATCTAAATATTCTGGACTCGGAAATTGCTATATATCATCATTGCGCAATAGGAACTGAATGTTCCCGTACCCATTTGATAACCAACTCCCGTTAGCGCATAAGATTACACAGCGCCTCCAATCACAAAAGAGCCAGATAACCAACTCCCGTTAGCGCATAAGATCACACAGCGCCTCCAAACGCAAGAGTCATTACAACTAGCGACCATCTGAATATTCCCATACCCGTTTTAGAACCAACTCCCGTTAATGCTTAAGATTACACAGCGCCTCCAATCACAAAAGAGCCAGGTAACCAACTCCTGTTAGCGCATTAGATCACACAGCGCCTCCAAACGCAAAAGAGCCATTACAATCTGTTTCTATCACGCGATTTGTATGTTTGCAAGGAGACATTTTATGCCAAAATTAGATTGATTTTGATGTAATAAACAATCTTTATTGAAGATACACGATATTTAGGCGGTCCTATTTAATAATTTCTCTTCCACCATGATAATTTTAATCATGCATTAAACAAAGCGCTGAGTGATGGTTATTTTTTATACCAATTTTCGATTTCTTAAAGGTTCGTTTTTTCTAAATTTAACAGCGTCTTATACTTGATTATAAGTTTTTTGGTCGGATTTTGGTCAAATTTGGGACAGCATCCTATATTCGAGGGCGGCCTTTAGTCGAGAAATTACGGTAGTTGTTCACCATGATAGATTAAAGCTATACAATTTTAGCATACTGCTTCAAGGTACCGTTGGTCTGATACATATAAATTAAACATGCACATCTCAGCTTTAAGGGGCAAGGCCTTAAAGTTTTACTGCATTTGTTCTGTGCAAGTCCAGAATGATTACGTCAGTTTATGCGACAAATTAACATTACGATTCGGGAAGAAAGATCTGCCTCACATCGTCAGAAAAGAATGCAAGCCTTTCGACAAGAGGGTAACTCATTAGAAGAATTTGCAGATATCATTCAGGAGCTCACTTTAGATGTCTACCCTGATGCCTCAGAGAGTTTGGGCGAGACAATCGCCATTGATGCATTCCTACGGGGTGTTGAGCATAAACGAGCTGCTCTGATAGCTATGGATAAAGATCCGACCCTATCGTGACCCTATGACACTAGTCATTCCCATTAAAGTAAATGGTGTTTCCGTTGATGCAGTGGTGGACACTGCGGCACAAGTGACAGTAATTGGCAATTTCTTTGCAAATAAATTACCGTACCCTTTAAAGAAGTTGGAGTCTATTTCATTGAAAGGTGCAGGTAGAGACAATATTATCCCTGCGGAAAGTGTTGAGCCAGTCACAATTGCATTAGGCTCTATGATGTTCAACTGGCCAGTCCTTCTTGCCAATATTAATGATCCCATTATATTAGGCCTGGATTTCTTGAAGGCACACAAGGCCACCATTGATCTGACTAGACTGTGTCTGACAATTAATGGAGAACCGGTTCAAGCATCAATATTGAGAGCTCATGGGAAGGAAGCCCAAGTAGCTCGGGTAACATTGAGGCAGAAAGTGGTCGTTGGTCCTTTTGAGGCTGTGAAGACCACAGGCGTTCTGGATCGGGAGGTACAGAATGATGTTGTGCTCCAGCCCCTATCTAAACTGGAGGGTCTGGTAACACCTCATACAGTGGCCACTGCCAAAGATTCGCAGATTCCTATTTTGTTAAGGAACCTGTCGGCCCAATATATTACTCTGGAACAAGACCACAACCTGGGTATTGTCACAGAAATTGAGGAGGTTTTAGACCCTAGAACAGAATTTCAACTTGCTGGTAACCCCATAAACCAGGACAGTTTACAGACTTCTACAGCCACTGAGGTGGACATCCCTGTGTTCTTACAGGATCTGTATGAGAGGTCGACATCGGGTTTATTGGAGACGCAGTCTGCGCAAGTTAAATCCATGTTAATCGAGTATCAGGATGCATTTGCAAAGGATGATCTTGATTTGGGTTTGTTCAAGGGGATAAGACATAAGGTTGACACAGGTAATGCACAGCCTGTTAGTTCTAAACTTAGACGAAGTCCTCTTGGTTTTGAGAATGAGGAAGAGAAACACCTTGCGGAAATGTTAGAGAAAGGTATCATAGTTCCGTCAAAATCTGAGTGGTCGTCAGCCCCGGTATTAGTTCGGAAGAAAGATGGTACTGTGCGGTACTGCGTCGATTTTCAAGCTTTAAACAGTCTAACTCGCAAAGACCTTTACCCCCTACCAAACATCGAGACATGTCTGGATGCACTTGGTGGTGCTAAGTTCATCAGCACACTTGATATGGCAGCCGGGTATTGGCAGGTCGAGGACCGCCACAAGCTCGCATTTATCACAAGATATGGGCTCTTTGAATTTGTCCGGATGCCATTTGGTACGTGCAACAGCCCGGCTACCTTTCAGAGGGTTGTCCAGCTGGTGTTGCAAGGTCTTAACTGGTGCGAGTGTCTTGCGTATTTAGATGACGTGGTAGTGACAGGGACTGACTTTGACAGTCATATGAACAACTTGAAAGCTGTCCTTTCCCGATTCCTGTCGCACAACCTTAAATTAAAACCTAAGAAGTGTAATTTGTTCCGTACAGAACTCTGTTTCTTAGGTAAGTTGGTGAGTGATAAGGGAATCGCTGTTAAGCCAAACAATATGGAAAGCGTCGCCAATTGGCCTGTTCCTAAGACCAGGAAAGAGCTGGAATCTTTCCTAGGGGTCATGAATTACCACCAAGAGCGCATACAGGGTTTTGCTGGTATTTTTGCTCCTCTCTCTGCACTTACCAGTTCCAAAGTAGAGTATGACTGGACTCTAGAGCATCAGGTAGCTTTCGAAACACTTCAGGGTGCTATGGCCAACCCTGCAGTGTTAGGTTATCCGACACCGGATGGTACCTTCATACTAGATACTGATGCTTCAGAGCCTGCTATTGGTGCAGAGTTATCCCAAATTCAGAATGGGAGAGGTGCTTATTGGTTTTGCGAGCCGAACGTTGACACCGGCCCAGCGTAAATATTGTGTTACACGCCAAGAGTTGCTAGCCGTGGTAGCATTTACTAGGCAGTACCGTATGTACTTGCTAGGACGGTCATTTATTGTGCGGACTGACCATCACAGTCTCACGTGGCTGCTCAGTTTCAAGCACATCGAAGGACAACTAGCTAGATGGCTAGAAGAACTGTCCCAATATAATATGACGATGCAGTACAGGCCCGGTAAACAGCACTCTAATGCTGATGGTCTATCACGAGTTCCAAGTGATTCTTCACCTTGCCACTGTTATAAAGCTGGCCAATCTCTTAGTTCATTACCATGTGGTGGGTGCAAATATTGTACCAAGCTTCAGCAGCAATGGTCTCAATTTGAACAAGATGTTGATGATGTAATTCCTTTGGCTTTTCAAACCATAAGGGCCCTTCAACTGAGTAATAATGACCTATCAGACAGCGACACAGAGAGCAATGATCCAGATGGACTGCTGAATGGTGTCCTCCAAGCAGACCAGGTTATCGGAAGGTCAAACTGGTTAGACACATTCTCTTCGGAAGATCTAAGGGAGCGTCAGTTGGAGGATCCTGATCTGAAGACAGTTGTATCATGGATTGAGCAGTTACACACACCTTCTGACGCGGAGCTATATTTAGCTAGTCCAGCTGTCAAGTTTTGGTGGCCTCATTGTGATCAATTGATTTTTGTCGATAGCATTTTGCACTATCTCTGGGTAGAAGCAAATACCACACGGAATCTGCTGGTAGTCCCAAAGTCTCTCCAGAAGCGGGTTTTGGAAAATTGTCATGATTCCAAGCTTGCCAGTCACATGGGTGAGCAGAAGACATTAGAGAGAGTGAAGGCTAAATATATCTGGCACAGATACTCTCGTGATGTGGTGGCGTATGTGAAATCCTGTCGGATTTGTAGCTGTAGCAAAAAAGCTTCCATCCGACCTAGAGCTGCTCTGGGCGAGTTCCATGCTGGTTTTCCCTTGGAACGGGTACATATGGACATTTTGGGCCCCTTTATCACATCTACACTGGGAAATAGATATGTGTTGATGATCATAGATCAGTTCACTAAATGGGTTGAGTGCTATGCGATCCCTGAACAAAGGGGCAGTACTGGTAGCCAAAACGTATGTGGAGCGTTTAGTCACCACATTTGGCTGTTCATATTTCTTACACACCGACCAGGGTCGTAACTTTGAGAGCAGCCTATTTAAGGAACTGTGCCATTTACTGGAGATTTCAAAATCACGCACCACAGCTTATAGACCATGTTCAAATGGACAGATTGAACGTATAAACCATACTGTCTTGCAGTGTATACGGTGTTACCTGCAAGAGCATGACAGACAGAAAGATTGGGGAAAGTGTATTCCTTTCATCGCTGGAGCTATACGATCTACTGTAAGCCGACAGACGGGGTATACTCCCAACATAATGATGCTTGGTCCAGAAGTGCTACAGCCTATTGACATAATGTGCAAATGTCCTGTGTCTGCGACTACAGAGGATGACCCTTCAGATGCCAGTGACTTCGTCCAACAGTTACAGCAAACGTTGCATGAAACTCATGAGATAGCACAGGATAACCTTAAAATGGCTCAGAAGCGCCAGAAAAAAGAGTATGATCTACGTTTGCAAGAGCGTGCCTATCATGTTGGTGATGTAGTTTATCTTGCTAATTCTGCAACTAAAATAGGTCAGTCTAGTAAACTACAACCTCCCTGGACTGGTCCATGATAATGGCCGTAGGTTATCTGATGATAACCGTGTTTCCATTTTTGAAGAGGATTTGGATGAAACCATTCCATATGGTATTGATCCATCCTCATCAATTCTGCATAATGATCTAGATGCTGTTTGACAGATGACCTGGATATCGACTCTGTTTTACCCGTCCCACAAACACAGCATCACTCTCCTAGGCGCATGAGGTGTCAGGTCCGAGGAGAAACGCATAACACTTCCCCTAGGCGCATGAAGTGTCAGGTCCGAGGGGAACCGCATCACACTTTTTCCCCTAGGCGCATGAGGTGTCAGGTCCGAGGGGAAATACATCACACATCTCCTAGAGATGACCAACTCCAAACTCACACCACTCAGAGTCGAACAGGAAGGCAGTGCCGTCTTCCCAACAGGTTCCTAGATTATGAAATGTATTAGAATGATCTTTAAGCATTCGTGAATTAGACTATGTAAGTCTTCATGGACCATACTTGTCCACCTGCATAAATGTTCCTCTGGTTTCGTCTTATATCGGATTCATTTGGTCATGGTATTGTTGCGGACTGCAGTTAGCTTTTCGGTCGTAGTACAGTACTACAATAGTAATGTGATAATGTACAATGGTAACTGTACTTCAACATTAAAAGAATTAAAAGAATTACTGTAATCCAGATGATATGAAATTATGACTTCAAATTTTAACATTCTGCATGATACTGAAGACATTCACCTTGTCCGGAAAACATTTATAATCATTGGTTTATGTTCCGTTTCCATCTTAGCTTTAGTTTCAGCAATAGCAAAATCGTGATGTTCTATTCTTTGTAAGTTTTTGGGAAACTAAATTAGTTGGACACATAAGCACATAGTGGCTTTTTTCCAGCAATAATACTCCTTGAGATACCAAAAACCAACAGGGGTCCATCGCTGTATGACTCACAGAACGCGTTATTATAATTACGTGTTTTTTCAAATGACGCGTGAATAATTGCGCGTAGTAATGCGTGGGTATATTTACGCATTTCTTGATCACACATTACAAATATGTGTTGTCAAATGATATGTAAATTGTTACGCATTAATCATATGCATTGTATTGTTAACTGTATTTATTGTCCGTCATGACATGTGGTCATAATAATGCTCTCTGTTTATGTGTATATGGATTAAATCCATGTACACGCTTTTATAAGTATATGCATCATATGTTATGATGCAAACTCATCAAATGTATAGTAAAATTCGGTTTAGGTTAGCTATTTAATGCCAGTTCTACATTTGTCAGCTCAGATATTTTATAGGGTAGCTCAAATATATTATATATATAGTTTTATTAGGTCAGCACAGATATTTTATAGGATAGCCCAGGTATATTAATTCTACATAGGTCAGTTCAGATATTTTATATTAGGCCAACATATTATATACTGCCATACCTAGGTAGTTCATTTATTAAACGTGTAGCAATTACATGTTAAAATGATGCATTATTACTCTATAATGCATAACTCATGCATATTTATAATGTGCATTACTCTATAATGCAGAAGTCTTGCATATGACAGCATATTTATAATATGCATTTAGCAAAGACTGCATAAATCGTACAGATGCATTTCTTGCGCTTACCATTTCATAATGCGCGAAGTAATTGGCGCGGTAGTCATAGCGCAAATTCATGTTTCTTTCTTCTGCTGTATTATCCGTTCAGTTTTAGCTTCATTCAGATATCCTTATTGTGATAGGGATAGTGGTTTTCCGGATTTCCTAAATTTGTGGATTCAGATCCGTTTCAATTATATAAGAGGTATCATAAAAGTTAAGGTTAAAAATGTTCACTAAATTAAAAAATATGCAATATTCATAGGTTTTCCTCGAATCTCACATATGTTAATTTCAGATAACACTTCCACTAAATTCATGTGAGATTATTTTTATTACTTCTTTATCAATTCGGCAATTCTGTCAGTTTTCTGCTGTGGTGGAAAACCAATGTCCTTAATTTTAGTTAGGATGCTATGCTATTTTAAAATCTGTAACGATGGCCCTCGCCCGGCAGCTGTTGATCTATCCATCTGTTTTATTATTAACAGCTCATTCTTCTTTCTGGATGGATCAACACCTATGGGAAAATTTTTTTTTAATCGGTACATTCAAATTCTACCTTTAGCAGTTGAGCGTCAATGCCTGTGTTTTTTTTATGGTGTGTAAATTTTTAAGGATTAGATTTTTAGATAAAATTTTTAATTAAATAACCATGTTTTTATAAACGGGGGAGAGTGTGGTGCTGGCGGTATCCCGCAATTCCGTAGTTAGTGTTTCGCGGCTGCCGGGCTAGCTGATTCCCGCCATTTCTACGGACGCCCGGCAGTCGTACCTTGGAATCCGAACTGAGCTTATCTGCCGCCGGTTCCACGGGCCGATTCGAGACCTCTGTTGGGTGAGTAACCTTTTATACGTAGCTAAGTTACTACAGTACGTATAATAACTACATTTATTTATTGAATTTATGCAAAATACACTAGTGTGAATCCACTTATAACTCTAACAGCTAATTAATGGGCCGAATTTGCACCGGGGCGAATGCGCTTGACCACGTTGTTTTCAGCCTCCAGTTGCGTAAATATTATTTGATTTTCTAATTCTGCCGCATAAATATCTTGATATGATTCCATATCAAGCTGTCACTAAGAAGTTCACACATAAGAACACCATAAAACATGCAGGTATGAGGAGGAAAATTTTTAGCGCAGCATTCATAATCACAGAGCTGTCAGACTCGAGAGATTTGTTTATGTGCTTTGACATTTGACATTACCCATAATTCTTTGCGACACCTTAACTCCGAGATAGCTTATTCTGTCACTGTGCCACTGTCTTGTGTGTCATATGTAATATGTTAATGTATAAAAGTTTTGTAATGTGTGTAAGGAGTCCATCGCTCAATAGGCCATGGACTGCATGTTTAGATTCTATTTACATATATAGAAAACCCATGAAATAAAGCAACTTTGAACTTTATGATGATGATGATAAACCGAACTGTCGAAAACAGGTGTCTTGGCAAATAATCACGTCTGATTGTGTATTTAGCTTCACTAACCAGATGGTATATAATCGGCGTCACTTTCTGAGTTGTAATCTTCATCGTCAGACATAATGTTAACTCTGGTTGGCTTTCTTATCTTCCTGTTTATAATTTTACGATGGTAGAGTTACTTCTTCTTGTTCAGTTCAGTTCATGTAGATCCCGTCCTCTGACAATGAATTCCAGTCAACTCGGCCCAATTTCAACTCGGCCCGGTGAAAAAAGTCAACTCGGCCCAAAAATTAAGTCAACTCGGCCTAAGTTAATAAGTCAACTCGGCCTAATTTTTTTACTTTAAGATCGTCTCCTCCGAAAACGCTGCACGGTTTGATCTCAAATAGGGAACATTTGTTCAGGGACGTACATGTACCACCATTAAAGTTTGTTCAAGAGAAGTTGATATGCTAAAAAATCTGGCCGCCATCAACCATCTTTAGGTAATAGAGATCTGATTTTGTTCAAACAACGCTGATGGGCCAATAGGCCAGACGCTTGGTCCCCGATGCATCGCCGCTAGCGGCTATATTTATTATTATTATTATTATTATTATTATTATTATTATTATTATTATTATTATTGATTATGATGCAACACGGCAGTATTGTAAACCTGTGACTTATGTTATTTTGTCATTGTATATACACCCGCACCCACCCTCATCCAACATTCCTTGTATACACTGTATACACAGCATGCATTGTGCAGATGTGAAAACTAATATTTTCACGAAGTGATTGATCAGACACGCGACCACGTGGACATAGCGAACATTATTGTTGTTGGAATCACATACGCTTAACGGCGGTAGCACTTTGACTACTGTTATCTGGAAGTTTTCTTATGAACAATTACCCCTCGTTGAACGATGCTACGTGTATGGTCATTACGTAGGTAAGTCAGTCTTATAAAAAAATAATTAATATTAATAATATTAGTATTATTGTCAAATGTATTCTGAAGACAGTTGTTAACCCTTCTGCGATTAGTGAGTAATAATTTTAATAATTTACAACTTTATCGGCCTTTGATAGACGCCGAAACCAAGCTGATATCTACTCAAGAAAAACATGTATGGAATCCTTTATGTATGTAAACATATATATATATCGTGGAAAATAATTCATGTCAAATGATTTGAAATTCAATCTATCAAAATAATTTGTGTAATTTTGACGATAATCAATTAGTTTATTCATTATATAGTTTTTGTATACGATTAGTGCAGACAGTAATAGGCCCTATGGCCATGTTTTGTATTGAATGCAAAAAGCCAGTTACAAATCGGCAACAAGGGCTTCTCTGTGAACCATGTGGTATGTGGCAACATCGAGTTTGCAACACGAATATTACGCAAGTAGCATATAGAACCGCCGTACGTAACGGGACGTCCATAGAGTGGCAGTGTCAAAAGTGTCGTGATAGGGAGACAGATGATATAGGCCTATATGATGTAGATACTGATGTGGATGACGTTTTTGAGTCAGATTCCGAGATAAATCGACTAGCCGACATGCGCCAGATGGTAGCGAACATGGATAATGCAGATGTGACTTATAGTTCTAGTGAAGGTGAAAGGGTTTATGATAGCATTGTTACAACTGATAACTTGACGTTTCGACCTGTATTGTGTAGCACGGCATTAAGTTCTTCACCAGGATCACCATCTTCCCTATCGTCATCGTTTCTATCGTCACCACCTTCATCACCACCTACACCTGTCCTGTTGTCTTCAGCTCCTACATCACCATCATCATCGCCTGGATCACCAGCATCGCCATCACCACCTGCATCGCCATCACCGCCTGGATCACCAGCATCGTCATGACTACCTGAATCAGCATCACCGCCTGGGTCACCAGCATCGCCATCGCCACCTGCATCGCCATCAACGCCTGGATCACCAGCATCACCATCACCACCTGCATCACCATCACCGCCTGGATCACCGACTAATACGACTGTGACATTTTATCTGGAAAGTCAAATTGTGACACCATCCAGACTGGAAGAAGACACATTAGAGGATCCAGTTCCAGTTAATGTAGAATCTTCCGACCCGCCTATCACACAATACGAGATTGTTGGCGGCGGCACTCAACGACGAGCGAGAATGCTCACAGATACGGCAGGCTATAGTTTTACGCTGAAGCGCGAAGGAAAGCGAGTGACAACATGGAGGTGCAGTGTGTGATCAAAATCTCTGTGGTGTCGGGCTACAGTCACTCAGAAAGGCGACACATTTACCACTGGTATGTTCATTATCATCATTATCAAAATAGTAATTATTGCCATTATTATACCACTATCGTCATCGTTGTCCCCGTCTATTTTGTCAAGAAGGTGTTTTTTTAATTTTACCATCGGAATGACTGAGTCGATAACCGATCGAGACATTCATTTCAGTGGTAAAATTAAAAAAGTCCTCTTCGCGTGCAAAACTGCAAATGGAGATTTAATAAGCAAATATTTAAAAATCCTAGGTTATTGTGATGTCGGTGGTGGTGAACTGAAATGAATCATTAAATGTATGAATTGAGTTTAGTTATGTCCAGCCCATCTCTACCTATGGCAACACCAGTGTCCAGTCAAAATTAGTTTCAACAATTAGGCTTAATTGATTTATAAGTCGAACTTTCTGTTTAGCTGGCACGGCACAAGAGTTCGACTTATAGATCAACCCTTACGTCCCTTAGTTTACAACCTATTACAGATGCATATTCACAGCAAAATTTGTATACTTTTAGAGGCTTAATGTGTTGGTCTAGGCATACTGAATCGAAAGAAATCTTAACATATAATGATTTCATTACGTACTAATTAATATAATTTTTTTAATTGTCAAATTGAATTAGAGGCACGTGCCTCTAATTCAATTTGACAATTAAAATAATTATATTAATTAGTACGTAATGAAATTATCTTATGTTAAGATTTATTTCTTTTCCTTACACACAGACCCACAAATTAATTCTCTAAAAGTAGACGATTTAAATTATTTTATGCTGTGAATATGCATCTTTAATATATAGTGCGTGAGTCCGTGTACATTTGTGTATTGGTGTGTGAATGCGTGTATATTCAAGATTCAAGATTAACCATTTCATTGTCTGTCCGCACATGCCATACATATACTGTATATATAAATTAAAACAATTGATTAATCAGCGCCATTCAACGCGGCTTGAATCAAACAGCTTATATAAAAACAATTTCCCGTTTCACTATCACCGCACCTAAACCACCATCACGTATACCACCACCACCACATAAACACCCACAACATCATCCTTATTACTTCGCCATCGTTATCATCATCATCATCATCATCATCAAAACCATCATCATTATTATAAACAACATTGTTGCCGTCGCCATCGTTAGCAACATCATCATCATCATTATTATTATTATTATTATTATTATTATTATTAGGCCCTGAACCACACCAGCAACCGTCATCCGGAGGCATCACAACCGCCATCAAGATACGCGCCACGGTGAAAGAGAAGGGCGTCAACGATGTTTTTACATCAGCGCGAGTCGTCGTCAACGATGTATTGACGGATGTTGGCCTACGTGCAGATGAACCACTGGATGCTTTACCAGGGTTTGATTTGCTAGAAAGAATCCTGAACAGACATAGAGCGGGCCAAAGGCCAGAGGAACCCAAGACCATCGAATTTGGCATCGACGAATCTTGGATCCCCAATGGATTTCTGCAACGCGATATAAGAGGAGAAGGGTACAGACACGTCATCTTTGCAACAGAGGAGATGCTTCATCTTCTGTCAGTATCCAAAGTGTGGTATGTGGATGCAACTTTCAAAGTCATTGCGCACCATTCACGCAACTGTATTCAATACACGCATTCATGAAACACGGCGAGGCATGTAAGCAAGTTCCGCTCACGTTTGCTCTGATGTCTGGTAAAAGAGCCATTGATTACGAGATGGTCCTCTCTGCCATCAAAGATCTAATGCCAACACAACCACAACTTCTACGCATTGTTATGGATTTTGAGATGGCGGAATGGGTGGCGATTCCTCGAGTATTTCCAGATGTCGAGATGAAAGGTTGCGGCTTTCACTGGGCCCAGTGCATCTGGCGCAAAATCGCAGAATTAGGCCTATCGGTAAGTGTTGCTACTACTACTACTACTACTACTACTACTACTACTACTACTACTACTACTACTACTACTACTGCTGCTGCTACTGCTGCTGCTGTTGCTGTTGCTGCTGCTGCTACTGCTACTGGTGCTACTAAATGCATATGGTCCATGTGAAGGAAAGGTTCATTGCAATCATTGGGCATGTTGTAATAATGTAAGGAAGCATAGTTAGATACATGTAATAAAGCAGGCATAATAATAATAATAATAATAATAATAATAATAATAATAATAATAATAATAATTATTATTATTATTATTATTATTATTATTATAATTATTATTATAATTATTATTATTATTATAATTATTATTATTATTATTATTATTATTATTAGGGATTATGGTGCAACACGGCAGTATTGTAAACAGCTGATGGCGCTTCTATTTCTTCCTGCAGAGCATATTGTGGATATGTTCAGGTGTATTTTTAGTAAACAAGTACGCAGTCTCACCACCACCATCATAAAAAAAAAATATATTCTCTAGTGTATGACGACGGCATTTTCATTTTTTTTCGAGAAAATGGGAGACAATTCTTCGTGGTCTAACTTAATTAGCCAGTTAAACAAACGAATTACTTCCCTTGTCACCGAAAATGCGCGAGCGTGACGATCACGTTAAGACGTATTTTGATTTGATAATCATGTGTACTAAAAGGATATTTAAACATTTTAAAGATATTTTGACTGAAAGCAAATAACCAATTAGGCAAAAACGGCTTTTAGTCAAATTATTTTCAAAATATTCTTATCTTTGATGCAACATATTTAGCAACGTTGTGAATTGTGTTGTTGTAGGCCTACTATAGTAGGCTAACCCTTAACTGCCATATTCTTGCGAATGCCATATTGCTAAGTGTTTGAAAATTTCCAACTGGAAATTACCATATGTTAATATTTATTTCGTTTCCTTACACATAGACCCACAAATTAAGCCTCTAAAAGTAGATGATTTAAATTATTTTATTTTCACTCATTTTGCTGTGAATTATTATTATTATTATTATTATTATTATTATTATTATTATTTATTATAGGCAGCTTCGTGCGAAGGCTCACACAGTCACTCTTGCGAGGTTAACCACCTATATGCACGATATGTGGATGTCAAGCAGGATATGGACGGTAGAGTCATGGAGTGTCTACAACCAACTAGTCCGCACCAACAATGACGTTGAGGGTTGGCACGCCATGCTCAACCGTGCTGCCAAGCGTGGCCAGCTTCAGTTTTACCTGCTGGTCCAATTATTGCACCAACAAGCTAAACTTGTCAACTTGCAGTTGCGACTAGTGCATGCTGAGAAGCTGTGTCGCTGACAGCGCGTTAAGTACCGAAAGAGTCAACACGAACTTTGCACGGCATGGGAGAAATACCGCGAAAGCCCTATGAATAACAGAGATGCAAAAAAACTCCTAGATATATGTGCAAAATTAATGTCACCTGAATAGGTTGGGATTTCCATTTAACTCCTAGCACTCTGGTGTTAAATTTATAAAGTTTTTAATTAAATACATTTTTTATCTACGCTCCACCCACACTTCGCTCATGCTTGGGATTTCCAGAATCCAAACGTCCCTTATGGCAGCAACATCAACCTGTCAAATTAGTTTCAAAATATTCAACAGCATGTTCATTTAATAGTAAAGGCATACAATCTGTATCGCATCGCTTAGTCCATATGGACTGTCGTATTCAAGATGTAGGCCTATAATAGACCTTTCCGGTTTTAGCTATGCCCCACCCATCTCTATCTAAGCGCCGCCCACCCACTCCTCATTCGTGTTGGAATCGGTAGATTTTGACTCATTTTCCAGTAAACTGTTGAATATTTTGAAATTAATTTGACTGGGTGCTGTTGCTGCCTAGGGCGATGTTTTTATGACGTATAATGATTGTTACGTCATCATTTACGTGCTAAGCTTATTATTACGTCATTACTATGTGAGCATTATGCCATAATAGGTCAGATGATGGAGTCATATTCTTGTCGTGTGTGTATATATACACCTGTGCAAAAGTTAAGCACCACCCTATTTTTACGCACATGCGAGGGTATATTCATGTGCTATGAAGAAAGCAATAGCATAAACATTTATGTACCCATCCATCTTAGTGCAAGAGGTAATAATGCAACTAGAGGAATGCTGATTATGATGGTGGGGAAACACTGTATGTTTTTGTTTGAACTTGAAAACGAGGCCTGAATATGGTTACGTTGACACAACTGACAACTATTGCCCTACAGTTGACACACGTGGCTAGATTGTCATTAATGGTGTCTGAAAACGAAGTTTAACATCTGTGCACGAGTTTGAGACTGTCATTATTAATACCGGGCATATCCACCTTGTGCCTGGATGACGGCCTGGACACGACGTCTCATGCTGGTCACCAACCGACTGATACGCCATTGTGGTATTCGTTGCCATTCAAGATGGAGTGTGTCTGTTAATTCCTGTAGGTTCTGCACAGGAGGATCCCTCCTTCTCACCATGTTTCCCAGAATGTCCCAGATATGCTCAATAGGGTTCATGTCAGGGCTCCTTGCTGGCCATGGTAGGGTTTCGATGGCATTCTGGCGGAGGTATTCAGGCACAGCTCTAGCACGATGTGGTCGGGCGTTGTCATCCATGAATATAGGGTGGGTTCCAGGTGCATGATTTACAAAATGAGGGACCACAACTCTATCCAGTATGGAATCTTGATATCTTTGTCAATTTAGTGTTCCAGGTACAGTCAACAGATCCAGCTTACAATCAAATGAGATGCACCCCCATATCATAACGGAACCTCCACCAAATGGAACTTCTTCCATGATGTTACGTTGGTCGTACGCCGTGCGTCTGGACCTCCATACACGAGTTCGACCATCTGTGGCATGAAGCAGGAACCGACTTTCATCGGACCAGTGTACCCGTCTCCAGGATCTCATGTTCCAGTGTCTTCTTTCGTTGCACCACCTCAGACGCTCCTCTTTGTGGTGTGCAGTGAGGAGAGGACGTCTGACAGGTCTCCTAGCTTTCATGCCAGCAGCATACAGTCTCCTTTTGACGGTAGACATTGACACTCTATTGCGCGTTTCCCATTGCTGGCTGAGCACTCTGCTGTTGGTGAATGGAGATCTCCTAACAAGGCGTACTAGGGCTCGATCATCACGGGCAGTAGTCTTCTTCGGTCTTCCAGATCTAGGCCTGTCCTTCACCTCGTTAGTTTGCCCATGTTTTGCAATCAAACGACTGATTACAGTATGGTTAATGTTCAGCTGTCTGCCAATCTCTCTGCATGACATACCAGTGGTATGCATGCCTATGATTTGCCATTTCACACGATCACTTAACCTTCGTCTTGCCATAGCGGTTCACAATCAAGAGCTAATTCTCTCTGTACAAATAAACCACGGTCATGAACACAAAATTCCTAATCTTGTCGCCTAAATCTGTATGTAATGTTCTACACCTCAACCTGGACTTTTACATAACTGAACATGTGTGCTGTTTCCCGCCACGCACGGACATCAAGCGGCGTGAAGTCATGCATGCATGTGCATATCGTACTTGGAATTATGTCAGCTAACGCGGGGACAAAAAGTATGGCAGCCTAGTTGTACCATCATGTTTCTACGTTCTATTGTTTTTGCTGGTGCTTAACTTTTGCACAGGTGTATATGTGTATATAAATATAAACTACTACTACTACTACTACTACTACTACTACTACTACTACTACTACTACTACTACTACTACTACTACTACTGCTACTACTACTACTACTACTACTACTACTATAAGCATTATGTCATAAAAGGTCAGATGAAGGAGTCATATTCTTGCTGTGTATATATGTGTATATAAATATAAACTACTACTACTGCCGCTACCGCTACCACTACCACTACTACCGCTATAGCTGCTGCTGCTGCTGCTACTGCTACTGCTACTGCTACTGCTACTGCTACTGCTACTGCTACTTTAAGCATTATGTCATAAAAGGTCAGATGAAGGAGTCATATTCTTGCTGTGTATATATGTGTATATAAATATAAACAGCTGCTGCTGCTGCTGCTACTGCTGCTTAGACTAATTACTAATAAACTACTCAAATTGTATCATTTAATCCGTTTTGTGTTTTTCTTTAAAGAACCACCACTCCAATGAATGGGTTTTTTTAATTTTCAACAAGAACATTCCCTAATTTATCACCTGTATACTCGACCACCCGTGAATGTAAAAAAATAGCATACCTTCCCAATATTATACCATACCTATTTGTGAATTCGGCATGAAGTCTATAAATATAGACAGCCAGCCATTACTATGAAAACAAACAATAATTGCCGTGGGTGAAGATAATTCCCCTATTGTCATCCAAACCCGGCAGACATTGTTTATACGAATATGGATCATAAAACACTGGTTGGTGTATAATACTGAATAAACATGTCTATGGCAAGAGCGAATCAGAAACGATCTCATACTTTCACAGATCCCGTTTAGCTCAAATATGTGGTCAGTCGAGAACAGTGTTCTATGCTGATAACATGTAATAATAAATCTCTTATTCTTGTATGATTGATTACGGGAGAAATAACTTTCATAATCAATTATCCAAGAATAGAGATATAATCGTACAGGTTAAATATCAGCATGAAAAGTGAATTGATAATTAGTGGTCATTTAAATTAGACTTGTGACATATAGTTGGATGGACAACACGGATGTCTGTCACATGACTATGTTAAAATGAACACTAATTATTATTTCACATAGTCAACGATCAGAAAAGTCGGGATATACGTAATTAGTGAATAGTAAGTCGACCTATAAGTGTATTTCTCTGTCTCTTATTATATTATTGAATAATAATTACGGAGAATATAAAACTAGGCCAAGTTGGATATAGGCCGAGTTAGAAATTAGGCCGAGTTGGTAGTCGGCCGAGAAAAAACTGGGCCGAGTTGGTACCTAGGCCGAGTTGTAATTGGGCCGAGTTGACTGGATACCGTCAGGAAGCTGATTGGTTGGTTTGTAGTGGTTTGTAGTCAGAAACGTGATGTCAGCGGATTTTGACAACAAACCAACCAATCAGCTTCCTGACAATGGTGCCCACAGATGAAGGTTTCACATCTTAATTGTGTATATTTATATATATATAGTAGGGGGAATATGTGGTAGAGGGATGGATGGACGAAAATTCAAAGACCTGTGATATATATATATATATATATATATATATATATATATATATATATATATATATATATATATATATGTGTGTGTGTGTGTGTGTGTGTGTGCGTGCGTGCGTGCGTGCGTGCGTGCGTGCGTGCGTGCGTGCGTGCGTGAGTGCGTGCGTGCGTGCGTGCGTGCGTGCGTGCCTGCCTGCCTGCCTGCCTGCCTGCCTGCCTGTCTGCCTGCCTGCCTGCCTGCCTGCCTGCCTGCCTGCCTGCATGCATGTGTGCATGCGTGCGTGCGTGCGTAGGCATACATTCTATCATTGCCGATTTTACGCGTGTTTGTTCGGCCCTGTCGTTAGCACAGAGCTTGCTTCCTCTTTGTTCGACGGCACAAGTTTAACAAAAATAATATTAGTAGTAATAATAAATAGCAATATAGTGGTAACAGTACAGGGGCCGAGATATACATGACCGAGGCCGACATCGATTACTAAGGGGCCAGAAATGTATCGAGGCCGAAATCGGTATAAACCGTGGTGGAATTTCCATTCAGGAAGAAGAAAAATTTGAAAAATGTTTTGAACATTATTTAATCTCGAAAACCGAAATAATGAGTGCCGATTTTAGGGCAGATCACTTTGATACACTTGTTAATGTTATCGGACTTTCTCCTAATGATCCAATCGATGGATTTGGTGGTAAATATAGTTTGTCACTAGTTTTCGTAATCTTCACCTATCAATATCATCATCATCATCATCATCATCATCATCATCATTTTACGAGGCATAAGCTATTGGCTTGTTATTGCCTCAGTGTTTTTTATTATCGTATGGCTAGCTCAGTTCAATTCAAAAGATTGTGCTTTGACATAGATCTATCTAATTTGTATTTGAATAATTTGTCGCTCAATTAAGTCTCCTCGAAACCGTCAGTATATCAGTACATTAGATTAAAAATTTTAGGTGTGTTTTGGGAAATGCTATGATGCGGATGGGTGTTCCCCGTGCCAGCTGCGGTGTGCCACCTACATTCATGGTCACACCCTGCTGCGCCTAGCATTTGTTTGCATGTTCACTTGTGGGGGCTGTGGTTCGTCTAATTGCTGTTATTGTAGTAACTTAACTACGTATAAACGGTTACTCACCCAACAGAGGTCTTGAATCGGCCAGTGGCAGATGTGCACGGTTCAAGTTCCAAGGTACGACTGCCGGGCATCCGTTGAAACGGCGGGAATCAGCTAGCCCGGCAGCCGCGAAACCCGAACTGCGGGATACCGCCAGCACCACACTCTCCCCCGTTTATAAAAACATGGTTATTTAATTAAAAATCTTATCTAAAAATCTAATCTTTAAAAATTTCCATACCATAAAAACACACAGGCATTGACGCTCATCTGCTAAATGTAGAAGTTGAATTTACCAATTAAAAAAAAAAATTTCCATAGGTGTTGATCCATCCAGAAAGAATGAGCTGTTAATAATAAAACAGATGGATAGATCAACAGCTGCCGGACGAGGGCCATCGTTACAGATTCTAAAATAGCATAGCATCCTAACTAAAATTAAGGACAGTGGTTTCCCACCACAGCAGAAAACTGACAGAATTGCCGAATTGATAAAGAAGTAATAAAAATAATCTCACATGAATTTAGTTGGAGTGTTATTTGAAATTAACTTATGTGAGATTCGAGGAAAACTTATGAATATTACACATTTTTTAATTTAGTGAATATTTTTAACCTTAACATTTAGGATATACCTCTTATATAATTGAAACGGATCTGAATCCACAAATTTAGGAAATTCGGAAAACCACTATCCCTATCACAATAAAGATATCTGAATGAAGCTAAACGGAACGGATAATACAGCAGTAGAAAGAAACATGAATTTGCGCTATGACTAACGCGCCAATTACTTCGCGCATTATGAAATGGTAAGCGCAAGAAATGCATCTGTACGAGTTATAGGGGTGGGTATTGCGGGAAATTTTGTATTGCAATATATTGCAATATTTTTCGATGTATTGCGATACATATTGCAATATATTGGATGCGTGAGAAACTGCAAGCAAAGGCTTCATGAAGCTCTCTACATGCTGGAATTCTTCACTATATAGTTATTGTAAATGTACCATATATATAATGATTATTATCTATGCTAACTTTCAGTATGCCATCTCTGTCCTCAAAAACACAGATAAACTGTTTTGAGTATTTTCAAATTAATTTGATTGGAAGCCGTTGCTGTCAAATTAACTTCAAATTAACAAAATAAGTTTTATATGTAACGAATATACTTTTCAGGGATTTGTCGGTGGCAGTGGTAGATGTTGTCATATTGTAAATTCTTAAATTATTTACTTACTGATTAATATATTTTAAAGTCAATCTTGTTTTCAATCTGGGATTTTTTTTAGAAACAATCTTACTGGTATTTGGTTATTTGCCATTTGGTATGGACCATTAATAAATTAATGGCATTTGAATGATTTTACTGTCTAAGACAGCAAATCGCCAATGTCTTCCAGTCAAACTATTTTCAAAATATTCAACATTCAATTCATCTACTCTAATTGACTAACTTTGTTAGTTCTTAAATTGTGTATGTATGACTGCCTTGAAATTGAAATACTATGATTTCACTGCTGAATGCTAATAAAAACAAAATAAATGATTAAATCCTGACAGCATTTCTTGTTTTAGTCTTTTATTTACCCCCATGGGCCATGGCACACACTGCCAAACCTTGAGCAAAAATCAAAGCTGTGTACATGCAGTAGTCAGACTACTGAATAATACTGATTATTGAGTATTGATTGATTAATGAATAGTAACTAGTAAGATACAGTACTAAGTAGTAGCAGGTTAACAATAAAAAGCATGGCCTGGCAGCTACAAGCTACATTCTCTAATCTCTACAATTTTAGAAATATGCTTGAAGGGTTAGTTTTGAGAATAATGTGACTATTGACTAGAAGCATTTCTGCTTAATGGCAGAAGCTAGTTCTGTCTAGAGTAGAAGTGGCTGCTATGCAAATAGTAAAATTATTTTCAAAATATTCAGTCTTCAGAATATTTCTAATTAACTTTCTGGAATGGTTGCCATGAGATTTAAGTGCTGGGATTAATTTTTTTTATTCATGGCAAATTAGTGAAATTACGAGAAAACAGAAATGTGGAATTAATACTAATATTGTTGAACTACTGAATAAAAGCCATTAGAAAATAGAAACCACAGTTACTTCATATTTTTCTTCAAGAATATGAGTTTGTCAACATGAGTACCCTTGAGAAGTGATCTCTGTGCAGTTACGATGTCACCCACTGTGGAAAAGACTCGCTCCGATGGTACACTCGTAGCTGGTATAGAAAGAAAACACATAGCTAGTTTAGCTATAAGGGGACATTTATGTTGGTTTTCCTTCCACCAGGAAAGTGGATTATTACTTAATTCCAGTGTCTCTAATGCTCGGTATGTTGTAACCTGTTCTTGTGCAATTACAAGTGTTGGTTTTGGTGGTTCCTGTTTAGTTTTATAATAGTCGCCCCCTAATACATCACATAAGGATGACAGTCTACGTTTCTTACAGGGTGGAATGGTTGGTTGATCATGCACTACTGAAACCTGATTTTGATTGTTCTCACATATTCCATCCAAATGTGGCAGTGGTGGCATTGTAATGTCACCGTTAGCTGCTGACTGAGGTATTTGTGGTGTAGAGACGTGTTGAAACTCTGATAACTTGGCCGCTTCACTTGCCAATCTATTAAATGTATCAAACTTTAGCTCCTCCTCAATGAAAGGCAAAGATTTGAATCGTGGATCCAATGACGCTGCTAATAACAATGTATCTTTCTCTTTGACATACCTATCACAAAGGTCATCATGAACAGCCTTTTTCATTTCAACTACTGCAGCCGAATCACCATCTTTTGGTTGCATGAAATGGTTTAACAGTCTTTCCTGTAAAGGCAGGATAATGGACACTGTGGGTGCTGATTCAGTACATAAGGCTGTAGTCATGATTTTCAATGGCTCTAAACAGTTCACTACTTCTTCGGCTAAGGAAACATCGTCATCTGATAAAGTAGCCAAATCAGCTTTATCCTTGCACTTTAAGTCTTTACATCGCAGTGTTGATATTACAGCACATTGCATTTCTAGAAATCTCGCTACCATATCATATGCACTGTTCCACCGTGTTGCGACATCAATGATCAATTTATGGGATGGCAATGACAACAGTGAAGCCTGAGTTTTTAGCAGAGCTGTTGCTGTTGTACTGCGATGAAAGAATGAAACAGTTTTTCGCACACGGGCAAGAAGATGAGAAACACGTTTCACTTTTAGCGCCTTCTGCGCAGCAAGATTCAGAGTATGAGCAAAACATTTAACATGAAAAGTGGGGACCGTTTCATTTATCAATTCACATTTAATCATGTTACTCGCATTGTCCGATACAATGGGTACAGGCAGATGTACTGGAATATTCCACTCCGTTATGGAATCTAAAATAACAGTGGCCAGGTTTACAGCTGTATGTGACTCTGGCAGTTGCCTAGTCTGGAACACATAGGAGCGCAGAGACCAATCCTCTTTCATATGGCATGAGGTAACAGAGACATATGATTCCACTGCTCTGCTTGTCCATCCATCGGTAGTGAGAGCGAACATTGTAAAATATAAAGACATCAAATTCATTTACTAACGGTCTTGGTATTGATTACAGCTACTTGCCTTGCCCGCTGCGCGAGTATTTTCAACCCTCTTTTATTGCTTATAGAGTTACAGTCATCAGCTAGCAGCTACATGTATGACAATATTGAAACATTAGCATATTTCCGAAAAAGTAGGTCCCGATCCCACCCTCCCAGGATGCTTCATAATAAGGAAATATTAGGTACCTCTCCGTCCGAGATGAATAACAATTGTTATACATCCCGGACGGAGCGGTAACTAATATTTCCTTATTATTAGCATATTTGTGTGGTGAATATTTTGATACACATGTATGTTGAATATGTGTGTAACAATTCGCCTGTATGATACTTCTGACAAAGAGATCCAATCAAAATATTCTCAAGCGTGACAAAATTCTCAGCACCAAGCCACCAATAGCCCCCCAAATATACGTGTCTTGAATTTACATGTATTTATTATTTAAGATTGTGGAAATTTCACTTGGTGGTGAAAGTGCTGAAGGCTCATGTCCAAGTTTTAAGGCATCATACTTGTCAGTGCGTGTGTGTGTGTGTGTGTGTGCGTGCACATGTATGCGTGTTGATTTTCTGTTGGATATTCAGAAAGTAATATGATTAAATTGAAGCTGATGGGGTGATTGGCTTCCACGCATATTATTTTCTAAATATTCACCAAAATAATTCATATACATCGTACAGAATTTGTTCCATCTAGGATTAAAATTTTACGAACCTACCTGCATTACATCTGGACTTCTGAGTTCTTGTTTGACTTCGTCCACAATTTTATTGTACAGTTTAGGAATTTCCACTTCAGAAAATTGTTTTCTGGAGGGTACACTATACCGTGGATCCAAAATATTTATTAATTTCCGGAACTCATCTCCATCTACAATACTGTATGGACGCAAATCTTTAACTATAAACCTTGAAATTTGGTTTGTAATACGATATGCTTTCGGGGATGAACAGTGGTATTTAGCAGCAAACATTCCAGTGAGTGTTGTTTGTTGTTGAGAAAAAGATGCTGATAATGAACCTACATCGGATGTAGGAGGAAGATCACGTGATTTATCTTTATCATTGTTATTCCTTGCAATTTTAACACAATTAACAGTGGGGTGATGACGCCTCACGTGGGCAGTTAAATTTGATGTCCCTCCAGCAAACTTTATTTCCACTTTACATCTCCTACACACTGCTACATTGTCAACAATCTTCTTTGTCACTTTAGATAGTTTCAGCCAGAAATTTTTCCATACATCCGCCTTTCCCTTCTTATTGTCAATTAATTCAAACTCTTCTGGCTCTGCCATTTATTTGCTCAAACACGTACACATGCCTTACAACAAAATATTGTGAAAAATCAACAGTTCAAACTCGTTGCTGTATTAAATTAAAATCGTGTTTCCGCCTATCAGCCTATCGCATCAGTACAAAAAAGTGAGTTTAGACTCGCAGTAGACGAGCTACTCAAAATGCCTAAACGGCTAGAATTCGCCAATATGAGGATACTACCCGAGTAGCTACAGTAGCTACTCTACAATGTGCATAAACTCGCTCAAAAACGCAGCCAGCTCGCTCGCTACATCGTCATATAAATAGAGGCAAGCATTCAATAACATTGCAACACGTGCTAAACCTTTTTCCGCGAAAACACTCAGTACCGTTTACTGGGTCACAAAATAAATGCAAACCTAGATGTAACTGACTGCCGTATTGAACATATAAAATATGCCGCTTCTTATTTTGGCCGAACCAGTTTAATAGCAACGCAATTCACTGGCTCATATCGGCTTAGAGGGGGATATGCCTAATTGCCTCGAATACCTGTTATTGCCTAGGAATCTCACGATACATGGTCAAATTACTCGCCGCAATATTATAATATATAGCACGATTTAGGCTATGAAATGATATAATATGACCACTAAACTTTGTTTAGAATATACGCCACCCATTCTACTGAACAATTATTCAGTATTTAGTAATTTTAAGCACTCGGAAGCGGTGCGGTAACTGTTCCCGGATTTTGAGTTGTGTATCAATAACAGCAAACTAGTTCCCAGTTAAGTTCACTGCACAGTGTTGGTGTGTATCAGTTATGGTAAACTAGTTCCCGGTTTCACTTCCGGGAACCGCCTCTGATGCATTAGAGAAGTGACATACAATATTGGCAAAAACCGGTTCAGTAAGACTGTATCGCGATACGTGTATTGCCATGAACAGAACCACGATATACCGGTATACCGGTAATATTGCACACCCCTAACGAGTTATGCAGTCTTTGCTAAATGCATATTATAAATATGCTGTCATATGCAAGACTTCTGCATTATAGAGTAATGCACATTATAAATATGCCTGAGTTATGCATTATAGAGTAATAATGCATCATTGCATCATTTTAACATGTAATTGCTACACGTTTAATAAATGAAATACCTAGGTATGGCAATATATAATATGTTGGCCTAATATAAAATATCTGAACTGACCTATGTAGAATTAATATACCTGGGCTATCCTATAAAATATCTGTGCTGACCTAATAAAACTACATATAATATATTTGAGCTACCCTATAAAATTTCTGAGCTGACAAATTTAGAACTGGTATTAAATAGCTAACCTATACAGGATTTCACTATACATAAATGAGTTTGCATCATAACATATGATGCATATACTTATAAAAGCGTGTACATGGATTTAATCCATATACACATAAACAGAGAGCATTATTAGGACCACATGTCATGACGGACAATAAATAGAGTTAACAATACAATGCATATGATTAATGTGTAGCAATTTACATATCATTTGACAACACATATTTGTAATGTGTAATCAAGAAATGCGTAAATATAACCACGCATTACTACGCGCAATTATTCACGCGTCATTTGAAAAATGCGTAATTATAATAACGCGTTCTGTGAGTCATACAGCGATGTACCCCTGTTGGGTTTTTTGGTATCTCAAGGAGTATTATTGCTGGAAAAAGCCACTATGTGCTTATGTGTCCAACTAATTTAGTTTCCCAAAAACTTACAAAGAATAGAACATCACGATTTTGCTGATGCAGATTGTTTAATAACTGTTCAGATGTACTATTAAACAGCCGAAACTACAACTATAATTATTATTAACAGAAAATAATGTTAACGATTGATAGCGGTTTCTAGACAAGTTGAATGTCTTCAGTGTCATGCAGAATCTTAAAATTTGAAGCATTAATTTCAGATTATCGTTTTAATTACATCAATCTCATAATACTGAACATGAGGATAATATTTGCAGGAAGATAAGTAGAATGTGCAAAATCTGATGGATTATAACTGGATATTGACTCCGATTTGTGTGATTTTGTAGTTGGTTATCTCTGACATGACAAGTCATGATGATGTTCATGCACTAAGGAGATGTGTAATGCATTCCCCTCGGACCTGACACCTCATGCGCCTAGGGGAGTGAAGCTGAAAGTGCTTGTGAATTGGTCGATGGTCATCTCCTCGGACATGACACCTCATGCGCCTAGATGTGTAATGCATTCCCCTCGGACCTGACACCTCATGCGCCTAGGGGAGTGATGATGGTAAAACAGAGTCAATATCCAGGTCATCTGCTGTTGCTGAATTAGGCAGCAATGACCTGCAGTCAAATTAGTTTCAAAATATTCAACAGCTCACCTGTATAGTCACCTTGATATTTAGTCTGGGAAATTATGTTTTAAGGCGTTAAAATCAATTTCAATGTGCATACAAAGTGGGCAGAATTTAGCTACGAATTGGCAAGGCATATAGCTAGAAATGGATCTGTGAATTAACAACATCATCTAGATCATCTGGTCAGGAATAGTTATTTGGCATCACCTAATGAGCATAACCACGATTATCCCAATTTCTTCCCACCCGATAAGAACATATATATGCCCAAGATCTATTGTGCCAAGACAAAAAGAGCAGCCCTACCAATCCTAGTATACTGCACCATACTAGAACCTGGTCATCGGCAAAGGTTAATTCTATGATCATCACCATCCACCACCACCACCTCCACCATTTTTTAAATGAAGAGAGCGGAGTATTATCTTAAAATAAGGTCAAGAATAATAAGTAATATCACGGTAGTACATGTTCACAGTAGTTGTAATAAATATAATAAATAAATAGCCGTGACAATAATTCTTGAATGTTCAGCACATGAAATTGATGAAATTAGACAAGTGTAGATTCGCTCACTACATAGGGAACACTGAAAGCATTCAACTGACATCATGATCAGAAAAATTGCTGGATTTCTTGACTGATCGGAATTGTTACAGTAACAGTTACAGATTGCAATGGGGCTATATCCCTATTCCCACCCCTCATGAAGTGGTAACTCGCATTTATTTCTTTTATTTAATTATTAATATTACCACTTTCTTCGTATGGCGAAAAAAACCACCCCATTATAGCCTTACTTATTAAAATGTTGTAGACGTTGAAAACATATATAATTTAAAATTGCAGTGTTTTAACCAGATTTTGTGGCAATCCGAAATCCCATAGTAAACCTATGGGAGGGGTTAGAATCAAGACATAGCCTCTAAGCCTGCAATGGTATATAAATATACCACGAACTACGAAGATTTCAAGATAGATATAAAACTTGTAGGACTGACGAGTGCCAAATAATTGGAAAATGTCAAAGCAAATACCATGAAAATAGATCAGAAATTAAAAATGAAGTTAAAATCAACTTAATTTGATTTAAAATATTTAAAATATAGTCTTACCTACCAGGACATGATAAAAATCTGATCTAATTTTCGCAGTTGTGAAAAGTTCAAAATGGAGGACAATTTGCGCCATTCGAGTAATACTCGAGTAGCCCACGTCCTTCTCGAGAATTAAGCAGCAAAATCGTGAATAGAATTTAGAAATAACTAATAACAATTTTTAATTTAGGGCCCAAAGTACTCCTGACACCATTTGTAGTAACTTAACTACGTATAAAAGGTTACTCACCCAACAGAGGTCTTGAATCGGCCAGTGGAACCAGCAGCAGATGTGCACGGTTCAAGTTCCAAGGTACGACTGCCGGGCATCCGTAGAAACGGCGGGAATCAGCTAGCCCGGCAGCCGCGAAACCCGAACTGCGGAATTGCGGGATACCGCCAGCACCACATTATTTTCATTCTCTGTGCTCATCGCCATCCAAGTCCCCTCCTCTATGCATGTGTCTCTTCATGCAACCACAAAGTGCGGACGTGGGAGCAGAGATTTTCTCCTTCGATCAATACTCACCATTCTGTTACTTCTCATATACAGCTGGCCCTGACAGCTGGCTCTAGGACTATAGACTTAGAAAGCTTTACCGACTCCTTGGAACCGGGTACTCGGCTCCCAACTGCCGAGTACCCGTCTACCATAGAGCTCATTCTTGTTTGCATAGCGACATGAGAATACATGCTTTTTGCAGTTGGAAAGTCTTAAGATTGTTTAAGCCTAAGTCTTTTTACTGTGATTAATTGTGATAGCTTGTGCGTTCTCAAAAGGATAATTGGATTAATATGGACGCTTCCGATGATAACCAGGTCGTATATTTCCATGTTATTCCATAGTTAAAAGACTTAGGTCTCTAAATTTCGTTGTGTCGCATGTTCCAATTTCTGACCCCAAAGAATCTGGGACGTGTGTTAACAACGAGATATGCCAGATAAAAATAGTGTATCTATTGAAAGACACATGATTTGTTGTCATCACCTAAGCGATGCGCACGTGAGAATGTCAAAAGTACGGTATCACATAACCCTCGAAAACTCCTTATTGGATGATAAGTATGATGCGATAGTCATACATGTTGGCACCAATGACATTGGAACACATAAATTAGAGGACATGATTAGAGACTACGGAGAACTAATAGAGCTGATCAAATCCATGTCACCAAACACAGAAATCTTTATTTCATCACTTACCGCGCCCCACCAGTAGATATTACAACAATTTGACAGAGGTTTTTAATGGTATGCTCCTGGTCCCTCATCAACTGGTTGCAAGTCAATTTCATAGATAACACACACAGCAGCCCAGAATGAGAACAATACCAGGAAATGTTCCAGGACAATGTACATCCAAACCATTATGGAATATGTTTGTTGTCTGACAACATTAAAAGCTATCTGCACTCAGAAATGGATATCCATGAATTCAGTGGATTTTTACTGTGCAGAGACGACATGACGGAGGAGAAGAGACAAGAACCTAAGTGCTTCAAAACTCCACCAATGACAATATAACTATCAAACCGTTTTAGTTTATTACGCAGTGAACCCGTAGCCACACCAAATGAAGAATCATATCCAGAAACTATAAACAGCAATACAAAGAAGAAGACTAGCCCACCTTCCCAAATGAGTACAGCTCATAAAGTAAGGTGTAAAAAACAATTAAAAACACTAACTTTTGAGTGCACAGACATCAGCACAAGGCAAATACTAAAACATTTTCAAACAAACATTCTGTAAGTATTGCTTTGCAATACAGAAGTCTTACCAAAAAATACAACCATACACATTAGTGAACTACAGATTGATGGATACCATCTCTCTCTGAATAGTAAACGATCAGGAGGAGTCATCATATATATATATATATATATATCATTAAATGCTCAAAACTGACACCCTGAATGATGTGGATTTTAATGAATCAGTATGGCGTACATGCATGGACGACATAACAAAAGGAAAAAATTCTTGTTGGTTGCATCTACAGAAGTCCCAACTCAGACGGCCCAAACAAAAACAAACTCATAAATCTACTAAACAAGGTTGATACAGCAAGCGCAGACCACATTCTTATAGCAGGGGATTTCAACTTCCCATCGATTAACTGGAGCACTGGATATTCATCAAATGAAGAAGATGTATTTCTTAACACTAGCAGCGATATCTTTTTATTCATGCAGGTTATATATCATGGTTATGGTTCTTGGCTGGGTTAAGCTTTATTATTTTGTATTTTCATGAAGTTGAAAAAAGAGATTTTGGGAGAGTTGGAAAAAATATCGGCGTCAGCGTTGGCATCCACTCTGGTAACTGGTTAAGCTTTTTTAAAATGGCATTTGCACCCCTAATGGTTCATCCAATTTAGAATAATTTTTGTGTCCAGGCGCTGTTGTTGGCGCAACTCCTCCTGCAAGGAGTCTAGGCTCGAGCTGCATCACGAGAGGCTAAATGAAGACATTGCGCACAACGTTGTATACCTGATCATTTGCAAACTGCCACAAACAGTACGTTGGTGAAACTCTGAGGCCATTCAAAATATGAATACAGGAACATCTTAGATCCATTACTCATCTGCACAGAAAAAATAGTTATGATAAACCGGTCTCACGTCATTTCAACAAGAAAAAGCATTCAAGGGAACACATGCGTTTCCGCATAATTCAAGTACTGTCCTCTGACCCCATGGACCCAGAATCTACCCAATGGAGAAGAGAGAAGGAATCACACTGGATCCATCAACTACACACCATGAAACCATCAGGGATTAACCTAGCAACGTGAAACCCACACCATTCCCTTCAGCTGTCTGGCACCACGCACGCACACACACACACCGATACCTGAAAACGTAGTTATAAATAATTGTTGCTATTTGTTATGCACTCATATGTCTTTTTCTATATATACATGTACGGTCCGTGTATCGGTTTCTAACAGGGTATAGACAGTTTTGCTGATTGCATAAGATTGTAAAGCTTTTGTCACGAAATAACTTCTATTTAGTAATTAGCCAGGGTTCAGTGAAATACTACATGCATTACAATTTTTTACTTCCTCCAAATAAATTTACTGGTGTAGATACATATTATCGGTTTTCAGAGAGTTTTTCTGTACTTACATGTGGGTACCAGTTTCTAACATAGATGTAAATTTGTTATTTATATAGTGACAAGATGGAGATGTGACATCACTGTCTATAGTATGACAACATGAGAGTTTGTCAGCAAAAATAATGATACAAACGCTGCTAAAAAGGAAGCACAATTTAAGTTATTGTAGTAAATCTAGACCTGATCGAATTCCATTTTTCACAATACCCGGTATACATAGACAACAGCAACACCATTTTAAAAATCTAAATTTTGTATCCTTGTTTTGTAACGTAGTAAATCTCGTGTTAAAATGAGTATAAGGATTGTTATGCATACCATAAAACGTAAAATCCTTTTAGTTTTTACCATATAGAGAAACTATGGACGTGTTTGGATTGGGCATGATGCGTGAAAAAAATTGATCTAGATTTTAAAACAATATAAGCACCCCATGCCCCTTCAGCACATCCGCAGAAAAGAATTATTATTATGTTGGTGAAATCAACATACATGTATTATATTTGACAGCAACGAGCATACATGTATGTCGTCTGACAAGAAAACTGGACCAGTTTGTTTCATTTCTTTACCAGTTACGGACATTTTTATAGACCCTAAAAAAAGTAATAGTGAAAACACATGTCTTTCACACGTCAAATAAAAAGATACATGTAGGTAAAATAATTACTTACTTCTGCTACATTTTGATACAATTTTCAAATGTGTAAAAATGTTGTATCTATTGAAATAAACATGTTTTGACGATGTCTCCAAAACAACGAGTGTGGGAAATCACAAAAAGGATCAATTGTTAAAAATAGAACCGTGTTAAAAACAGGTACCCTGACCAAATGCATATATGAAAATTACAATTTGTTTTATTGCAACTCAGTTGGCAACTCAGGGAGATAATTACTCAATAATATACATTTAGAGTAATACTAAGTTATTTCCCTTAAGTACAGTAGTGTTGCAAGAGAAATGATATATTACTGTCAAATATGAAAGATTGTTTTGCTGACATGAGTTTTTGTTTTTTTCTTTATCCCATATATATATTGTAGCTATTGTCAGAAACATTAATTGCGTATATTTCAGCTAATAACCATAATCCTATCACACTGGCCTAGGTCATGCTCCAGACTCGGTCAGTGTTGTCAGCCTTTTGTCGAGTGCTAGTACTTAGTTCATGAAACTGTTATTATTCATGGGCTCATTGAGCTGGGATTAGTCAAGTTTTACCTGTGAATGTGTTCAGGGACGGAAACATGGAAAAGATAAATGAGCATACATGTAATTTTTGTCATGTATGTTGTCAGGAATATTCTTATGAATATTTTTGAAATTAACTTGAAGTAAGAAGTTACAGTCAAATTATTTCAAAGTAACCACCACCCATTCTGTCTGAGAACAGTTTCACTATCTTGAATTCAAAATTATGTCTCCCTATCAACCTAAGTAAGCTGATTGGCACAAACATTGTATTCGCTGTTAATTGGATCAGTAATCATAAATTATGTTACCTCACATCAAGTGTGCATTAGGCTTCATACACCTGCAGAATGAAATTCCATACCCTTTCCAGAGAAGCAATATTTGGAATATTATTGACAAAATTTTGTACATGTAAATGAGAATCACATCGGAACAATATTTAAATTTTCCATATATTTCCCAAACCTGTAGCAGAAAATGTTGAATTTGTATTATTTTCCAAGGATTGGAAATTGGTCTCTTATAAGTGCATACTTTTCCAGACTCTTGAGTATGGCAGGATGTCAAAAGACTAAGTATACTCACTTACTATGAAGAGGGCACCGTGACTCTTACTCCAGCCATGCCAGTCCCGGAAACATTTCTTTTACATTTCAGATTTTTTAAATCGACGCCAAATTTGGAGACAGAGTTTGTACTCATTTTACAATAAGAAATTCAATGACATCCATGACCAAACTAACACAATGTCATGACCATGACTGAGTTGAGCATGCTTGTTGTGCATTATTTAATCCAAACATGTTTACAGTTCTTCATCAGCTAGGTGAACACTATGGCCCTTGGGCCAATATATTTTGTTTACTAGACATATTTAGGAGTCTAAAAAATGAGTTTGATAAACAACACCAGGGGGTAGATGAAAACGACTTCTGCGTAATAGACTACATGTATACATGTATGGGATCCAGCGTATGGAGTTGGTGGATCCAATATTTCGCTTGTTCTTTTCTGATAGGAGTTTTGTCAGGTTCCTCAGGACCGTGAGGAAGAAATTGAATAATTTTTAAAGGACACATTCTATCCACCGTGATTGGGCAAATTAAAATGTGCAACCGGGGTATCTTTGTGTTTTATAATATCCCTTAAATGTTCTTTCACCCGCATGTGGAACTCACGTTTGCCAGGTCTCCCCCACATTGTTTGTGACACACAATGTAGCGTGCATGTGAGTAAGTATATGACATAGGGAGTGTCACAGTACATGTATGTCTTCACTTCACATCAGTATTTTAAGTCTGTGTGAATACTGGTGAACTCGCGTTTACTATCCATTTTGTGACAGAAAAAAACATTTTTTCTGGTGCATGGGTAGCTAGGGTTTAGGAAAGTTTTTCCTTAAAATCGTGTTGTGGTGGGAAACAAAGGTATCTTTCAAAGTGGAATCTTTCTATAGTCAAACCTTGGTGGTCTGGTAATCAGGGAATGGGTTTCTGCATTTAGGACTGCTTTCTAGCAGTTCCCAATCCTTTTGGATGCTTTCTTTGCTTTATGGCTTTGAGTGTGGAAGTCCATAATGTATGAGATGCGAGGGTTTTTCTTCCCATAGGGTCAAAGGTCAAGGTCACTGTGACCTAACTAATTATGTACTATTGCGTTTCTGGAAGATAACTCGAGTTCTATTGAAGGGATCGTTGCCAATCTAGTGTGGGAGCTTGTCGTTGGTGTTCCAAAGAACCCTATCAATTTTTGCGGCAAACGGTCAACGGTCAAGGTCACAGTGACCTAATTAATTACGTAATATTGCATTTCTGGATGATAACTTGAGTTCTATTTAAGGAATCGTTACCAATCTGGCGTGGGAGCTTGTCCTTGGTAGTCCCAAGAATCCTATCAACTTTTTCGCCAAACGCTCAAAGGTCAAGGTCACTGACCTAATTAATTACGTAATATTGCGTTTCCGGATAATAACTCAAGTTTTGTAACACAACAAAAATACTAAGCCACTCAATTCACTGTTTGCTATAAGTCACCTGACTTAGATATCTCAGAAAATTTTAACCTATTCATTCCCATGGCATATGGGTTCCCTAGTAAACAAGGTTAGCAGAGATACATCCCTCCATTGGGTATTCTTGATAGTATCTCTTTAACCCTAATGCAGTCATTGCTCTAGGGAACCGGTTCCTCTATTCCTATAGAGAACATATAAACGAGTCTGTGAGCATGCGCACTTATGCTACTTTGCATGCGCCCGAGTCCAAGCCGTCATTAATTAATTTTCTGTATTACAGGAAACACCTGATTTATATCTCAACAAATCCTATTCATTTCCTAATCTTGTGGAGTTACATCCACATTTGATTTTTCATGACTACCACAGAACAAGCAGTCTGTTGAATAAGTCCTAGTACTTATGTAAAATGTTTATAATTTACGTGAATATGAACAGAAAGTTAGTTGTGACCAAGTTGAAAGAAAATGGCGCCAGCTTCACATTACAAGCCAGGTGAAGTCAATAACTGATCCTATTTTAGCCACGAGGCTCGTTCCTACGAAAGGTATACTATATACTGGTTTGGAACATCTCCTACGAAAGGTATCCTACATAACATATGTAACATACCGGTTGGGAAGTTAGTGGATCAATTAAGAGTTTTAACTAGGTACGTATTTCCATATGCCATTCTTTCCTACATAAGGTATACTACATACCGGTTGGGATCGAGTCCTACTGTACATACGGTATCCTACATAGCATATGTAACATACCGGTTGGGAAGTTATTAGATCTCTTAAGAACGTGACAGTGGTGCAAACAGGCGTGGTGGACCGGATGAATACCACAAGGATACACCACGATCAGCATTATCCCATGAAGAAAAAGTGAGTGGTCCTTTTAAGGACCGTTACTAAGCAACTATCATGAAACTCTCAAATACTTTACGATGATCAGTCATGCCAGTCACATTACAATAAAGACAAGACAATTTTCATTCACGATGCGGTCATCGCAGTTATATTTTTTCCGGTACATGATTTTGTGGCCTGAGTGTCATGGGAAAATGTAAACATTGCGTTGCTATGGGCATTCCTCTTTAGCGTGTAGTAATCCGCAAATGACGGCTTTTCTCGTAATACCCGGATGTTCAAAATTACGATATTGAGCTGTTTCCTCATATTCACATAATCGTCTTCTGTTAGATAGGCTATTAATCCCAAATATACCTTGTAAAGAGGTCTGGGTGTAAATAAGTTCACCCATTCAAGCCTGTGTTAGAGTTTAGGGTTTATTTAGTTTTTAAATCTAGCGAGAAAATGCATTACATACATGTATGTCTGGTTATATTGTATTTAAGTGACCAACATAAAATGATCTAAAATGGCATGCGATGTACGAGAAAAATTGCTTTAACGCCCGAGAATTAAAGCGAGGTACAACGATTCTAATGGCATTCAGTGGCAAAAAAAAATTACTTTGGAGGCACTGATGAGACTTACAATCTAATCATAGAGCCGTAGTTTCTCGCTATCTCGCTCTCGTTAGCGTAGATCTCGCGAGAACACAAATGGAGTCTGTTAGATCGCGTTTCCGCTTCCCGGCTAATTATATATGCGAGTACTCGCTCATTTGTGAGATACTTCATTAAAATTTGATTTAACCGGGGTGAACACCTAATATCACGTGCAGAGTTGCCCTTATGCGTCCTTTTGTGCATATATTCGCATAAAAATGGCAGAGGGACACATAAAAATTAACCCTCTGTGTCCCCCGAGAACGCACGAGGGATGCAGTAAAAAAGTGTAACGGAAACTGATAACTTTGCGTGTGCTTAATTATCGATTATATTGTCGTGTGTGTATATTTATTTGTGCATGTTTTTACTTTAAAAAATAGACCTAATGTATTGTGTGTTCAATAAAAACGAACTTATTGCTTTGTTTAAGACCATGATTTGTTGTATGTTTTCTTGCACAACTCAAAGTTGGTAATGCCCATAAATCAGATTCAACCACGACATTTAATTGTAAACACAATCCCCAAATCATCCTTAATATTCCATTTGATCTAATTTTTTTATAAATAATGAGTTTACAAGGCCGATGTTAGTCGCCTTGTTTGGCCTACAAATTGCAAAAATACCCGCCATGTTTCTGTCAGTTGTGCTAAACGTCGTGTGACGCGTCAGTATTTGATTGGATAACAGCGGAATCTCCCTCTCGAAGAACTCACGCTTGAGAAATCCAATACAACTGATCAAGCGTATACAAACGTGTCTGGGCGTCTTAACCCTTTCACAGCTCAGAACATTGGACAGATCACAAAGTTGTTATCACTAATATGCTGAATATTTTGAAATTAATTTGTGCATGCCTACTTGCCTAAAGCCACAACGACTTACAGGCAAAATATTTTTTTCTATTTATTTATCAAAATATCTAAATGGATGAAGGAATATATGGAAGATATTGTGATATCTTTTACACTTGAATTGTCATTTGACGGATTAGCAGCAGTGTCTTTGTATTGCTGTTTGAATAACGGCATCAATACACGCTATAAGCCGTCTTATTTACATGTAGCAATAGCGGCTGATTGATTGACTGATGGATTAGTGTTTATAATGTTTAACAATACTCGATCGTTAGGTGTTCTCAATTTCTCAACTAAAAAGCTCATCCCAGCAGCGATGTTCAACGATATCGTCGATCTACAGGTAGGCAGGCATACGTTAAAATATTGATTTTTCCAAACAGCGTATAGCTCAAAGCTCCCCGATACAAGCATCCTTATTGGATACACGCTAATGCGTTATCTATGCTTCAACCAATCAGCAATCCCGTTACATAGTTACTCCCTATGAATTAGACATATCCGGTTATTGGCTGATATATTTTCACTAATTACGCATTTTAATCTGATTTATACAGATTATTTTTGATAAATTATTGTTTTGTCTGATCTTAGCCTATGTATTCCACTATATTTAGTCATTCCAGTTACATTATAAAAAATACGCGCACATTATATCGACGTACATTGTAGGTCAAGTCGTCCTTGAGCAAACTCGCCCCAGATACTCGTAATTTTTCAATAAGTCCAAAGTCAAGTTAAGGTTTTATAGAAAAACTAATGCAGTGGTCTTTGCTAATTACTAATGTAGTGGTCTATGGAAATCTTAATCATACAAGGTTGTCAATGTAGGTTGGTTGGTTTATCAGACAACAAACAAGTACAGTGCTTTAAGTTATTGTTTATTGACATGCAGTTCAAATGTTATTAGTTAAATATGCAAGGGACATTTCAATAGATCAATTTTAGCCACCATTGTAGATCACAGAATACATATTTTTGAAAATTTACCACTGGAATGACTGCCACTGTTAAGAGCCAGTCATTCCAGTGTTAAACTGCCAAAAATAGGTATTTTGGTGATCTACAATAGTGGCCAAAAGTGTTAAGTGCTAAAGGTTAATAAACTATGCATAGTTAATATTCTCTATATATACATTAACATTATTTACACAATGTCATAACTAGTGCTTTCAACATGTTTAATAAAGTGCTTTATAATTAGATCAATGTGTTGTGTTTATTTTAAGAAAAAAACATGGGACCCCCATATTTCAGATGAGGACCCCATGGGACTCCCAGATTTTACAGTGGGACCCCCAATTCTCCTTCGATCAATACTCACCATTCTGTTACTTCTGATATACAGCTGGCCTTGACAGCTGGCTCTAGGACTATAGACTTAGAAAGCTTTACCGACTCCTTGGAACCGGGTACTCGGCTCCCAACTGCCGAGTACCCGTCTACCATAGAGCTCATTCTTGTTTGCATAGCAACAAGAGCTATACATGCTTTTTGCAGTGGAAAGATTGAGAAATAAAAATCTAAGTCTTTGTTTAACTGTGATTGTGATAGCTAGTGACTCTCTTGCAAGGATAATTGGATAATATGGATACCGCCGATGATAACCAGGTCATATATTTCCTTATTATTCCATAGTTAAAAGACTTAGGTCTCTAAATTTCGTTGTGTCGCATGTTCCAATTTCTGACCCCAAAGAATCTGTGACGTGTGTTAACAAATAGATATGCCGGATGGTCGCCTTCTTTAACCCCAACAGGCGATCGGCAGTATTTGTAACACGAATATCGGCTGACGTCGTTCTCCGTAAGATCCGAGTGGGTGACGTCACACCCGTGGTGCTCGGATGTTTATGTGAAGAAAATTTTTTCATTAATTCGCGCATCTTGTTCTGGGTGCTGCGTACTAAAAATGGTACCAGAAAACTTTGGAATGGTCAAGTTTTGCGTGTTATCACGATCTATTTGCAATGATCGGTGGTTTCAAAATTCTTGATTAAGATGTGTGGTCTGCGGTTTTACCGTGTGCTACAGCAGTTTGTTTACATTTTGTTGTTTCTTCACGTATCGTTTTGGCTTCGTTAGGAGTATAATTTATATTGATGGTAAATATACCCCGAATGCTATGCGATATGATTCCTGGGTCCGTTATACTGGATCCACGGTTTATCGAGTTGTTAGAGGCTATTTTTAGCAAGCAGCTCATGACCAAGGGCCAGCTACCTGCGGCCTCCAGGGAGGTGCGGGCAAGGTGTCGTATTCCACGGGGGGAATACGATAGGTATGGTGTGGTACCATCAGTTACAGAGGATGACTGATGGGTTCTGGGTGTCCAGAGTGCTGGAGCGGGTGGCCCCGGTTCGGCACTGGTGGACAAGTCCCAGGCACACCATGAGGAAGTCCTGTCCCTATGTGATGAGGGTGTGAGGGCAGCTATGAGTGCTGTCAACCACTCTTATCGCCTTCTTCAGTCGGTGTGGGCTGAAGAGGGGGGCAGGCCACCCTGTGCCACCTGTGGCGCTTTCGTGCGTAAATCACGGCTTTGTGCTGTCTATGGACGCGCTGGCAAGGGTGCAGGCGCGTGTTACAAAGTCCAGGAGGCAAATGGTTTTTGACCATATGCGTCCGGCTACGGCCGTCAGGGAGCATCTTCTTGGGAGGCCCCTGACAGGTCCTAGCATCTTCGGTGGCCAGGCGCGGGCCATCCTAGAGGACACGGCTAGCATTGCGCAGAATCGGTTGGCGGTAAACTTACAGCTAGAGCTAGTGCGGCAAGCGCACGCACTAGGGGCTGTAGGGAAGCCGTTGACATTCCAAGAAACAGAAGAAGCATAAAGGCAAGGCGAAAGCTAAGCCTAGTGCGGCTTCTGCTTCATCTGGATTTTCTCAGCCGCCGCCGGCGAACAAAGCCAGGAAGGTTGTAGAGGCCCCTACCCTCCCCAATGTTGCTCCAGATCGCCCTAGAGGCGGGAAGGGGAAGGGGAAGGGTAAGTCCTCAAAGGGCGGAAAGAAGGGAGCGGATCATACCTGAGGGTACGAGAGCTCCCTTCGTATCCGCCCGGACCGCACCTGTGCGACAGGAACAGCGGTGCCAGTTAGACCTGCCGAGCCAAGACCGAAATGGTTCTCTCTCTCATTAAGAAAGGGGGGGGGGGGAGCAGACCGCGAGCCGGACAACACCGTTAGGCGTCGAGACGTCTATAGTGGGTGGAAGGCTCATGCGTTTCGTCGAGGCGTGGCAAGGTGTGACGTCAGACAGTCTGGTCCTGGGATGGTTATCCGAGGGATACATGCCGGAGTGGTGGGACTTTCCGCCACAGAATCTGTCTTTGGCACCTGTCTGGACACCTGTACCAAGGGAACCAGACAAGTTAGAAGCCATTCAAAACGAAGTGTCAGGTTTGCTTCTAAAGGGAGCAATCAAATCAGCAAACCAGACCACTCCAGGCTTCTATTCAAATATGTTCCTTGTCCCCAAGAGCACAGGGGGATGGAGACCTGTACTCAATCTCAGGCCATTAAATTGGTTTATCCATATGCCTTGGTTCCAGATGGAAACGCCGAGGTTGGTAATGGCAGGATTGAGGAAGTGAATGTGGTGTGTATCGATCGATCTGAAAGATGCTTATTTCCACATTCCAATGAACAGGAGTTGTCACAGGTTTCTGAGATTTGCGTTTCAGAATCAATGGGAGTTTATTGTTCTCCAGTTTGGCCTGTCGACAGCTCCAAGGGTTTTCACAAGAGTGGTCCTTGCGGTGACAGCGTTTCTCAGAAAAGAGAACGTGGCGCTACACACCTACATAGACGACTGGCTGATCAAAGCAGACTCGGCAGCCAGGTTGGACGTGGATACTGCTCTGACTCTGAAGTTACTTCCAGATCTAGGCTGGATAGTCAACAAGGAGAAATCCGAGTTGACACCCACTCAACATTTCGTTATTTGGGGATGCAATTCGATCTCGAGGAGGGCAGGGTTTACCCATCAGAGCCCAGAGTGGTGTCTGTGTTAGCCATCCTCAAGAGTTTTCGAGTGGGAAACCACATTCAGGCGAGGCGGTTTCTTCAGATGCTGGGCATGATGGTCTCCATGGAGCAGGTGATCCCGTAGGGTGCTCTAATGCGAAGACATATCTAGTTGTATCTGATGTCTCTGTGGAAACAGAGAACAGAACCCTTGTCAAAACTAGTGCCAGTTTTGGAGCCGATAATGTCGCATCTTGTATGGTGGAAAGAGCGTCAGAATCTCCTAGTAGGGGTTTCGCTGCACCTACCCCACCCCCAGCTATCCGTGTACACGGATGCATCGCTGGAGGGGTGGGGGGGCCTGCCTGGGAGAGCACCAGGTCTCGGGCACATGGACTCTCCAGGAGAGTCAGCTGCATATCAATCTGTTGGAAATGATGGCAGTGGAACTGGCGTTGGAAGAGTTTCTTCCGATGATCAGGGGCAAGGTGATATTGATACGGTCGGACAATTCGACGGTAGTATCATACATAAATCGCCAAGGCGGGACCAGGTCACCCACGCTGTGTATCAAAGTGTGGCACTTGATTCAATGGTGCAGGAATTACTCGGTTGTTTTGAAAGCAGCTCACATTCCTGGGCGATTGAACATTCTGGCGGATGCTTTGTCTCGCAGACAGAGAATTCTGCCAACAGAATGGTCCCTCAACCCTCCAGTTCTACGAAGGATCTTCGAGCATTGGGGCAAACCCAACATGGACTTGTTCGCCACAAGGGAAAATGCTCAAATCATGACTTATGTCTCGCCGATTCCAGATCCAAATGCTGTCGATGCAGACGCTCTGGCGATAAGCTGGAGGGGGATGCACACTTACGCGTACCCACCCACCATTCTTCTGCCGAAGGTATTGGTGAAGATCAGGGAGGAACCGTGTCTGGTCCTGCTAATAGCGCCGTATTGGCCGAGCAGGGCGTGGTTCACGGATCTGCTAGATCTGCTGGTGGAAAACCCAGTGCAGTTGCCCGAGATTCCGAACATAATCTCCCAGGCCAAGGGACGCTTCCTACACGAGCGTCCCGAAATGTTAAAATTGACTGCGTGGATGTTATGAAACAACGTTCCACGTCGGAAGGCTTTTCTCGACAAGCTGCTGATTTCATCGCGGCTGCGAGAAGGAGGTCAACCTTCAAGTCATATAACAACAAGGTTAACAGATTTGCAGACTGGTGTGAAGAAAAGGGTATTGATACCTTTCAATCCACTATTCAGCAAATAGCAGACTTTCTCTGTGAGCTGTTCTTTTCAGGACTAGCTCCCGTCACAATTGCTGGATACAAGTCAGCTTTGGCATCAGTTATCCCTTGTCTAGCCAACAGGGATAGTCCAGAGGTGGCCCAGTTAAATGTGATGGTGAAGGGAATGAGCAATCTCCGACCGAGACAACCGGTGGTCATTCCAGCCTGGAGTCTATCTTTAGTGCTTAATGTACTGGCCAAGCACCCTTTCGAACCGTTGCCTTCGGCTAGTCTAAAGCATTTGACTCTAAAGGCGGTCTTTCTATTGGCAGCTTCCTCAGCTAGAAGGCGCAGTGAGATCCATGCGCTTTCGGCAGAGAGGAACCGATTTATTGTCTCCGGAGAGGGTCTGCGTCTTCTGCCAAGAGCAGAGTTTATGTCAAAGAATCAATCTTTGAGATATCCCGGCAAACCGATCATAATACCAAAGTTAACAAGGTTTGATCGTGATGCCAGTATCTGGTGCCCGGTCCGTACTTTGACTAAGTACAGGAAATGGACTGACTCGTTACCGTCGAACGATAGACATCTATGGATCTGTCATAAGAAGCCTTATGGCGCCGCATCCATGGATACTATCTCTCGTTGGGTAGTCGAATGCATTCAGACTACTCATGAGATGGCGACTGGGCACCACGTGCAAGGCGCAAGGGCACACGATGTTAGAGGAATAGCCGCCTCGACGCCCTTTACAGTTGTGTTCCGTTAGAGGACATCATGGCCATTGCACAATGGCACTGTGAGTCCTCATTCACGGATTACTATATGAGGGATGTGTCAGACTCAGCCAATCCACTCGCTTTAGCTGTTTTGAAACGATAGTTAAGTGACCACACTGCTCTTCTCCCTTTTTTCACTTTGGTAAGAAAAGAATTTCAAAGCAGACATGGTCGAGTGAGAGGATGACAACCAGATTGTGTCACTGATGGCCGGACCCGTGGTTGGTTGGAGGCGGTACGTCTGGAGTCCATTTATCATGAGGTAATTCAAGATTGAGAGTTTTTTGTATTATATCTATATATCATGTTCATTCATCTTATATATTCATGCTCATTCCCAGGCTAATACATGTGTATATGCAAGGAGCAGTTAACCCTCTTGGCATATTTGTGTTTTCAGGCGAGATACATGTTCCTGAGTTCTCTCCCTTTTCTTAGGAGAAAAGGGGAGGGGGGGCAGTGATGCGAATGTGATTCGGTTCCGTTAACTTGATGGTCCTTTTTAGGTCTCCATTAGTCAAGTTTTTAAGTCTAAAGCTAGGATTCCATAAGCGCGGATGCGGATGCGGCAGGCGGGCGCGTTTTGGTGCGCAGAATATCCGCGTTGTTTGCTTCCATATAAGCGAGATAATATGCGTGTATTCTTTCTTTTCTCTGGAGACACAGGAGGGACAACATGCCTTCCACATTGTCTAAGCTTCGTCGATCTCTTCTTGATAGTGAAGAAATGTTAATGATAACTTTATTAGCATATAATTTACAAACGAAACAGAAAAAAAAGAGAAGGCGTAAACATTGGTGGTGGGTGCATGACATATTCAAAAATAGGCATGAAGCCGGGGCATTTGCCAAACTGGTCCCTGATCTACAAGCTGATGACGAGAAATTTCGCCAATACTTTAGGATGAATCAGGAACAATTCTCCCAAGTGTTGTCATTTGTGGGAGCTGACCTTGCGAAGCACTGTCGCAGCAGAGAGCCCATCTGTCCAAAGCAGAGACTGGCTATATGCTTAAGGTAGGGATTGTAATATTTATTTAATATCAAACGATATTGGGTAATTATGAAGGACACGGTAGAACAGAAACTTTATATAGATCCTTCATTTATTGATATGTTACGTTAGATGCACTCGCTAACATAGCTGACGTACATTCTTCGTTTTGAAAGTTGTTTTCCTGTTGTTGAAACAATTCGACATATTCATATGTTTGTTGTTGTTGTTGTTGTTGTTGTTGTGGTGGTGGTGGTGGTGTTGTTGTTGTTGGTGCTGTTGCTGGTGGTCTGGTGCGTGGTGGTGGTGGTAGTGGTGTGATTGGTATTTGCGTGTAAATGTTTTCTGCATTGAAGAAGATCTGCGAGACTTGTAGGTGAACATAGGATCTCAGGTAGCTCGGCATCTTCTTCATCTTCATGGCACAACTTTCGAAAAACAAATCGTCCTCTGTTTTCCCCTCACTCTCCATGTCCAGCTGCTTGTTAATTAGTTCGCGGCTCTCAGTATGTGCGTTAATCAATTGACGTAATGACATCTGCATATCATCTCCCGATTTCTCCTTCACTGTATCCCCCGATTTCTCATTCTCATTATCCCCTTTCCTTTTCTTAGATTTTGCAGAAAACAGTGACGTAGATGCTGACATAGACGGTGCCGCATTTTCTGGTTCCACTGTGATATCAGTCGAATCAGTAGACCTGAGAATAAAATACACAATAATAAATAATAATTTATTAATTTCTCCATTTATTTAATGCATTAATTCCTCATCTCATCCTCTCTATATTAATTAAGTCATTGCTTGCTTGATTGCTTGCTTGATTGATTGGTTTGTTGGTTGATTAATTGATTAATCCATTAATCGATCAATCCATAATCAAACAATCAATTAGCGAACCAACCAACCACCTAACCAATTAATATGTAAATTAATTAATTAGTCGATTACATAATTAATTGGTGAATTAAGTAATTAATGATTCAATCAATCCATCATTTCTCAATCAATCAATCAACCAATCAATCAATCATTTCTCAGTGGATTGATTGATTGATTGAGTAATATTTAATTAATTCCAACCATGCTTCCATCATCCCAGACATCATTCCTTACAGCCAGTAAGCCATCGCTTCCCTGCATTGTCCATACGAGATTATTATTTTTGATCATTTTTTTTAAAAACATACATAATGTCATTATATATTTGCAGGTTTCTGGCAACTGGAGAGTCATTTCGTTCGCTATCCTTCAATTTCCGTGTTGGACCCACTACCATAGCGAAGATTGTTGATGAAGTATGCCAAGTGATTTGGGATAGGATGTCTCCTACTTTTATGTCAATCCCCGATGAAGCTAATGATTGGAAAATGATAGCTGAGAACTTTTTAGAAGCGTGGAATTTCCCACACTGTCTGGGAGCAATAGACGGAAAACATGTGGTAATTAAATCTTCATGTAACTCTGGTTCACTCTACTATAATTATAAAAACACTTTCTCTATTGTTCTTTTGGCTCTAGTTGACGCCAATCTAAGATTCATAGCAATTGATGTTGGCTCTTATGGCCGCAACAGCGATGCTGGTATCTTTGCGCATTCAAATTTAGGGAAAGCCGTACTATGGAAGACTCTTAATTTTCCTGATGCATCTTCTCTACCGAACGCGGAACATCTCGGCCCCGTACCCTATGTGATTATAGGAGATGAGGCATTTCCTCTACAAGAGAACATCATGCGACCATATCCAGGAAGGGGATGCACATTGGAGCAACAAACATTTAACTATAGATTATCAAGAGCTCGCCGGATTGTAGAAAACGCTTTTGGCATTCTTGCATGCAGATGGAGAATATTCCACACACCAATCGCAGTCAAACCATCAAAGGTGAATCATATCGTCAAAGCTACGTGTGTTCTCCACAACATGCTGCAAGAAAGCTCTACACCGGCACAAATTACGACACTATTGCATGATGTGGGTGACATACAAATTGATGGTCTACAGGACATTGATGGTGTGGGAAACAGAGCTGGAGCAGATGCTAGATATATAAGGGATGCGTTTAAAGAGTACTTTTCGCGTGTTTCTCCTCTGGCGTGGCAAGATGCCCATGTACAACGAGGCGTTTTTGCGTAAAAATTGTATCATGTACCTTATGCTCGAATTTGGACTTGTGGCATCCAATTCAATAGCCATTTCCGAATCCTCCAACGCTGGTACATTACCCTCGGTGCTGAAACGAATTATGCAGTTTAAGATATTAAGTTTGTTTTGAGAAAATAATATTAATTGTTTTCGATTTAATTTAAAATATTTTGTCTGTTATAATATTGTTTATATTTTGTTAGAGCAAATAGTAATAGATAGATATATATCTTCAACGCCATTTTAAAGCATCATTTGCACACTAAATAGTGGAAACAGGGGAGGAGTGGGCCATATGTTTTCCTTTTGGTCATCTAAGCTGAACATTTTCTTAGGTATATATTGTGTTTGTTATAACACAAGTCAAACAGTCTTGTCTTTAAGCTTGCTACATGAAATCATCAAAACTACTTGCAATAATAAAGAATATTCAGGTCTATAAGTTTGAACAATTAGGTCATGTGCATTTATGTTTTATTGGGTATCCTAAATATGCAATGTTTATGGAGTACTCATGATTTTTGAAAAAAATTGATTAAATGGCTATTTTTATTGAGCATCAGTACCTTTGATTTTGAAATTAAGAGTAAATGGCTATTTTATTGAGTAAAATACTAAAATACTATTCATATCTTGAGCCCTACTTATGACGATGGGCGAACTTAAGTACAGGAAAACCCCTCTACCTTTGACGTCATTTCATGGTTTCCCCGACGCGAGTGTGAGCGCCGAGCGACTGGATCGCTACATGTAGCGATCGAGAAAATCGCTTCCGCACACGCGTGTCGTTCCACGTCCGCTTCCGCGCATATGGAATCACACATATTGAATTTAATGATATTCGATTTTTACCGCATCCGCATCCGCGCTTATGGAATCCTAGCTTAATTCTTTCTCCAAGGGGCAAAAGTAGCATTTATGGCTTGCTCCTTCCCACCAGGCTACTGACCAAATCTGGTGTATATCAGAAGTAACAGAATGGTGAGTATTGATCGAAGGAGAATGCAGGAAATGTAAATTTCCCTTTCTCCGAGATCTAACAAGACTCACCATTCTGTTACGGACCCAGTCTCCCAGCCCCACGGAGGCAAGCCATGGATTTCTCTTGTTTGGTGGCTATGCAAACAATATGAGCTCTATGGTAGACGGGTACTCGGCAGTTGGGAGCCGAGTACCCGGTTCCAAGGAGTCGGTAAAGCTTTCTAAGTCTATAGTCCTAGAGCCAGCTGTCAAGGCCAGCTGTATATCAGAAGTAACAGAATCGTGAGTATTGTTAGATCTCGGAGAAAGGGAAATTTACATTTCCTGCAATCTGAGAGTGTGGGGTCCTTGGGACCCCCAAAAATCAGATGTTGTGGGCAACACTGATCACATGATTTATTTATGTATTTCAAGACAACATTTTATGTCATGTTTATGATTAGTTTTGATGGAATAAACAATCTTTTTTGAAGAGTACGCAATATTTAGGCGGTTCAATTTAATAATTTCACTTCCGAATCATGTTTGGAGGTACACATTAAACATAGGCGCAGGATGGCAACAGTTCATGCGGGAGTGATGTTCAATTTTCATGGTATGTTAGATGTTCAGAAATGTTTCAAAATTCAGAGGAAAACATCACTAAGTATGTAAATTGAGCATAAATATGCAGTTTAGCGCACTTTCGTTTTCGAATTCTAAACTTTAATAACTTCGAGAGAAATGGTTAATATTTTGATATTAAAATGTAACTGCTCAATTTTAGTATATCATCTCATGGATGTGTGTCGATCTCCGTGTTTTAGTAGGAAGCATCATCTTTGAATCGGGAACGTTATTGACTATCAGACCCTTTATTAGTATAAGCTAAACACAAGCTAAGATGGGTCTTTTCCTACTTATAATCATTCATACTGTTTTGGAAATTCTTTTGGTGGATCTTCATATCACTCTGGGTTTAATGAGCACAGTTACCCAGGGTATGAAGGATAATTTTATACAGTAGACGTCTTCAAATTCGTTCCTACGTAAGGTGTACTATATACCGGTTTGGAACATCTCCTACACAGGTATTCTACCTAACATATGTAACATACCGGTTGGGAAGTTAATGTATCGATTAAGTCTGAGGAATAAACTACCATCAGATGCAGCAGGCGGGTCTATAAGATGTTAACAATAATGTACAATGTATGTAGTTTTAACATTTTTATAAAGTTCGGCACCAGCTCCTTCGCACAGTCACACATACATTGCAGGACATCCAATTGGAATTTGCAGAGTTAACATATACAAATACAGATCAGCTCTCAATCGATTGTTATAATCAAATATAACTTGTTTTCATTATTTATGATATACCAATTGATTATAATTGAACTGCGGTTTTAGGTATGCCAAATCAATTCACTTCTGTTTTGCTGGTATTATTTATTTTTCTAAATCACGTTTGACAATTTAAATGCCCTATCTCAGGGGATCTTATTTTGAAATTTTTTTTTTAATTTCTTTATCAGTTGTTCTTAGTGGCTGAGTCATCCAATTCTGCTCATCCTTCAAAACCTTGGGTACACTCATCTCGGCCTAGTGTTCCTAATTTTTTTTTTATGCTCTCGGTCACCCTTATACATCTTCGCATTTATTTTCTAAAAATAATTTTATTTTTCCTTATAATCCTAGCAGTTCTGTTGTCTTTTTAACTTCACCAGATTTCGTTTTGCTCCTGAATCTTCTCATTTATTAGTTTCTTCCTATCAGCCTCCATCTAGCCAAATCCCAATTTTTCCACCTGTTCTCAAAAAATTGGAATCAACGTTTCCATTCTCCTAATAACAATCTGCAATCAGTGTGTCAGTCTTTTTATTTTAATTGTGGATAGTGGTTTGCTATCTTTTAGTGTCATATCTGGCCTGATTTATTTTTCACATAGGACAGGCATGGTTTACATCAGTCTTACCTTTCTGTCTGTCAGTATGATCCCTCGTCATGATGAAGCATATTTATGTGTGACAGTAAGCTTGTCACAATAATAAAAATATTCTTCATAACGTACCTCCTCTAATCTTTTTTGTCTTATCAAGACTTACACCGCTCCTTTCTCGAGTTCAGTAGAAATTTTGATCTTTTTCTTTGACTAGTAATATGTCTTTTTCTGTTATTTTCATATGGACCTGTTTTCTGTGCTTTATCTATTCAAGCCTTTTTTTTATCTTCTAAATTCTATTATTTGCAGGCATTATTAAATAAATTCCTCAAAGGGGGGGGGGGGGGGGGGGGGAAACGGCGGATAACCAAAATGATTGCGTCATTGCCTTCTCATGGATTGTGGAATATGGTTTTTTCCTTTCACCCTTCTGTGTATTTTCACTTTTTTGTCCTTCTCCATCATTTATCTGGTAACAAGTTTTGTGGACTTCTTTCTTGTTTAATCATCCGATAATTATATTAACATTTGGGTTCCTATCATACTAGCTTTGTTTCACATTAGATTTTGTAAAATAAGATTCTGCAGGTTTATTCTTATCCTAGCTGTTATGCTTAAGCGCTTCTAGATAATCTCTACTTTCTCAGGGTTTGGAATGGATATAGCTAGCCTCATGCTGTCATAGGTAGCAGATTTCCTACATATAAGGTACAATCAACTGGTCATTGAATCCTTCCCCTTTCTTTTATCAAACCACTTTGGTCTCCTGTGACATAGTCCTGCCTCTGTTTCTGATCATAAATTTCTGCTCTTCAAGTAGGTTATAGTGGAGGAATGGCAAAGAATCCAAGGATTTTAAAGAGTATGAGGTGCTGGCAGATCATCTTTTTAAAGAATCTCAGCTCTTATCTTCACCTTACATATTATCCTTTACCGACAACTTCATGTCCTTATGATTTAATACTAATTCTGTTGCATATTTTGGAATTATTTTGACGAAGCCATGGCTGCTTTATTGCTGCTTGAGACAACGATGACTTACAGTCAAATCGTTTTATAATATTCAACTCTTTTTCTGATACGTTGTCTTAGAAATGGAGTTCATCGATGCAAGGAATAATATGGACATGGAGACTTTGGCCAATCACCACTGGTCTCATTAAGGATAAGGGACAGTGTGTTCTGATATTTCCATACATACAGATTTAATCCTAACTGGATCTGGGTTCTTTTAACCACATCATGGCCAGCCTGGGATTCCTCTTGCTTGGAAGGTTCCTTAAGTCTGGTAATTCAGATTCTTGTCCTTCACCATTTTCATTCGCTGTGTCGTCGGTATCAATCCACAATTTTATCCATCTGCGGGTCCTTTTGATTTGTTGTTATAAAAGTGGCATCATCAAATCACCCAAGCTTTTCAGTCCAGTCTTAGACAGGATAAAAGATTGAGAAAAGTTGAGTACATGTATATTCCCATACCAATCCTTCATCAACATATATAATTTTGATCTGTTGCTTGAATTTTTTTTTTCCCCATAAAATCATGTTGGACTCAATGTCAAGCGTGATGTATTTTCTTCTCCAGAATTCATTGGTATTTTTAAGCTTCCTCATCAGAGTTTCTTCGGTCTTGTGGCCAGTTCGAAGATTCCTCAGCCATTTTTCTTGAGGTGTCTCATTTAAATTTGTCATGTTTGAACCCATAGTCTTCGGACGAATCCTTCCTTTGATCCTTTCTACTAAGAGTTGGGGGAGGGGTTTGCTATAGAATCTCGCTCTTGTCTCTATGGAATCAGATCAAGTAGTCTTATTCCCTCTTCAATATTCTGGAATGTCAGAGAATGAAGATATATTGTCACTTTGACAAGCTACCTAGCTGCTCATGCAGTCATTTCTATAGTAGTGACTTACATCAACAAGCAGGGCGGGTGAAGGTTGTGATTTTTTTTGTCTGGAGTCTGGGTCCTCCTTCAGCAGTGGACATGTCAGCCTGTAGTGTGTCACCCTCTCACATGCCTGGTAGAATGATTTTCATTGTAGCTCATTTATTACATCCCATTAAGTTTCTACTTAGTATAGCGTCCAGATCTGATGTTCATATTCTTCCACCAGTCTAGGCTCTGGTGGTAGATACTCTGGCCCAGTCATTGAAATCACATTTGTTTAAATATCTTCAATTTAACTTTCTAATGCCAATTGACTTTAAGAACTTTTGTCAGTGGAATGTATTATCCATCTAATCACTCCTGCTTGGCCCAATAAGAGTCAATCAGGGGATCTCGTAGTCCTCTGTGGAAATCCAAAGAGTCTCCCAATGTTGCAGATTTTCTATCTAGTTTAAGAGCAGTTTTCATTTCATCATTCCAGAAATCTTCAATATGTGTATTGGGTATTTTCCAAGAGACCTGTTTCTCAGAAATTGATTTTTTTGTCTGAACTTTAGTATTCTTAATCAATTCAAATATATCTGTTACAAGAGAATTTACCACAGTATATTTAAGATTTTCAAATGGTTGTAAGAACTACATATTATCATGCCCGATTCTGCATCCCATCATCAAGTCATAGATTCATGGGATATTTTTTGATGACTTAAATCTCTGTATGTGGGGTGGTGTTATAGTTTTACACTAGCATCCTTCCTTCCTTATTTTCTAGAAGCCGGTTCGAAAGTTATTAAGTATTTACATAATTTATCCATGGTACAGGTATTTTTAGGCTATAGCACAAAGATAAATGCCCATAATAAATTTCTCTATTAACGCATGTCATGGATCCATCTGTTTAAGTGTTTAACTCTGAAATCATTCTTTTTCTACTACATGTTGTAGCTGCCATGTTTGTTAGATGGCATTCAGATATTCATATTCTTTTTGTGAATGCTCTTTTCTAGATCGGGGTAGGAGATCTGGCTACATTCTTTGCCCTTGAAGAGATCTTATATATAAAACCTAATTAATTGTTTTCAATCCTTTCCGAAAACTGTACCCAATTTAAAAGATCTTTTTGAACCACCGTTCAGATTACTTGTGCGAATTTGTTTAGTAAGCGTGCATCTCATCAACCGGATTACAGACACCATTAATTGACATTAGAATGTATCACCAGGAGACACTCGATAAGTGTTAAGGCACACTGCATCGATGGTATGGCCTTCTCCTTCGCATTCTATGCAGATCTATCAGTGGATGACATTATGTAAGTTGCATTATAAATGTCAGAATCTACATTAATTTTATCTCTGAAAGATCAGACTCAATTCACAATGTGACATTTCTAGTTTCGCCACTCAAACCTAAGCTCAATTGCCTAGACTCTTTAGTTAGCCGTCTTCTTCACCACCTCGTGTCTGTTTTTAAATTCTCTTTGCTGAGATTGTCTAACTATCGTTATTTTAGTGTGTTTTGTTTAGAACATCTGTTTGTTCATGCTCTTTCAGCACTTAACGATTTAGTTGATATTAGTATTTTTGGTGATTAACCTTTCATTCCTGATTTGCAATTTACCAACCCACCTAGTATTTGGGCTCTGACCAATTCTATGTTTTAGCAAACAGTTAATTGAGTGGCTTAGTATTTTTGTTGTGTTACAAAACGACCCAGACGTATATACTGGTCTGGCGTTTTGTTAGCTTACTAAATACTTACCACTCAATTCACTGTGGCCCACCTCGGCCACCCCACATCGTTAAATTGCAAATCATTATTAAATTTTGTGGAATTAATCAATGACGGCTTGGACTCGGTCGCATGCAAAGTAGCATAAGTGCGCATGCTCACAGACTCGTTTATATGTTCTCTATAGGAATAGAGGAACCGGTTCCCTAGAGCAATGACTGCATTAGGGTTAAAGAGATACTATCAAGAATACCAAATGGAGGGATGTATCACTGCTAACCTTGTTTACTAGGGAACCCATGCGCCATGGGAATGAATAGGTTAAAATTTTCTGAGATATCTAAGTCAGGTGACTTATAGCAAACAGTGAATTGAGTGGTAAGTATTTTAGTAAGAACCCATACGCCATGGGAATGAATAGGTTAAAATTTTCTGAGATATCTAAGTCAGGTGACTTATAGCAAACAGTGAATTGAGTGGTAAGTATTTTAGTAAGCTAACAAAACGCCAGACCAGTATATACGTCTGGGTCGTTTTATTGAAGGGATTCTTACCAATCTGGTGTGGGAACTTATCCTTTGTGCTCCGAATAACCCTATTGATTTTGGCGTCAAATGGTCGAAGGTCAACGTCAGTGCGACTTAATTAATTATGTAATATTCTTTCTGGAAGTCGTATTGACAGGATCTTTACCAATCTTGGTGGTTTAAAGAACCCTATTGATTTTGGGGTCACGGTCACTGTGACCTAATTAATAACATAATATTGCCATGGCTTGGGTAACTGTAACTTGTAACTGTAACTGACTGTAACTTAGTTACATTTTTCATGTAACTGAAGTAACTTGTAACTGAAGAATTTGTTCAGGTACAGTAACTGAAATGTAACAAGTTACATTGCAAAAGTAACTGAAATTTCAGTTACTCTTCAGTTACATCTGAGACTTTTATAACAAATTTATTATGATTTTCGTAATTTGCAGCATACATGTAGCTGCTATTATGCATGTGCCACACCAATATCCCAATTTCAATGTAATTATTCATGTAAGCTGTTGAATATATTGAAGCTAATTTTACTGGAAGATGTTGATGCCATGGACAGCAACTTTATTTCCAAGCATCCATGATATTTATTTTTGAAATTTACCATTGAAATGACTGGCTTGAGCATTGGGCTAGTGATATTTATTTTCTTGGCTAATCTTGACCATTAAAGGGTTAACCCATTCTATATATGTATGTGATATTTATTCCATTTTATTATTCTAAAAATATGCTTGTTAGCAATGATAATCTGACGGAATGTTATTGCTACATCAGACAGCAACACGCTTTAATCAAATTAGTATACAGCTTTTACATTGAGCTCCCTTAGAAGCGTGTTGTTTACAAAAAATTTTAAAGAATTAAGTTACATTGTATCTTTTAAAGCTCATATGAGGTAAAACAATTTTAGCTTTCTCATCTATAGTAAATGTCCATAAGTAGACTATGAGATTATTTTAGAAAATTTACCACTGGAATGACTGTCTTGGTTATTGAGCCATCCATTCCAGTGGTAAATTTTCAAAAAAAGTCTTATATTTGTCTGGAAATTGATATTTCTCAACAGCGCTGCAAAAGCTGTTTTGTTCAACTTATGGTTAACAGGATTAAAAACACCAAATGTTGAATTGTGAAGAAAGTTCAAATCTGCCACAGTAGGTGTTAACAGCATGTCCTGTTCTTTTCTTTATATGCTATTGATTAGGCCAGCTTAGGACATCATTGCTCAGCAATTATACTCAAGCTAAATTCAATTCACATATGTGTGCTGATACAGAGCAAAGGACAATGCCATTGATAAAAGTCAAGCCATCAACTATTTTGGTATGGCAGACAATTTATAAAGGCTGTGAAATGAAACTACTGTACTGGAAAGCTCTTGAATATTTTGAAACTACAGTACATGTAATCTGCCCTGAAAAAAAGCTATTGTTGCCATATCAAGCAACAGATTTTGAAAGTAAAAGTAGTCTAAAGTACTCAGCAGATTATCTGATTGGAATGAATTTGTCATTGCAACATATGAAAGTAATAATTTATTTTTAAAATATTTAAATTCCTATTTTAAATTATGCATACCTCAAAGCTGATAGACATTTTAAAGCTAATTTCACTGGAAAATGTTCTATTGTTCTATTGTAGATGGCAGATTATCTTTCTCGCAGACAGTCAGTGCTCTAATGAAATCTGTTGAACATTTTGAAACCAATTTCACTGGAAAATATTGATGCCTATGTCAGCAATATTTTCAGTCAAATTAGTTTCAAAATATTCAACCAATTATTTCTTACAATAAAATTAATGTTTGTTATCTGACCTGCCTGGTTGAAAGGTGAAGAATAAATATGTGTATGCACATCTATCCACATCTTATTATTTTGGAAACGAGTTGAATGAAATTTGTTAATGCTTATGGCAGCAACAAAATCCATTCAAATTAATTTAAAAAATCTCAGGTTTTATATTTTATATCTGGAATGAATTCAGTTCTGTCAGTATATTATACCAGTAGGTAAAGTTGTATTTTGTTTCTACTATTTATCTCAAATTGGTGGAATACATTACACTTTTGATGATGACTTTCATGTTTGTATAGTTCTTCATAGTAATTATCAGACAAAGTAACTAATGTAACTAAAATGTAACTTTAGTTACATTATGCAAAGTAACTGAAATGTAACTAGTTACATTACTCAACAAATGTAACTGTAACTGTAACTGACATAGTCCAATGTAACTATAACTAGTTATATTTAAATGTAACTGACCCCAGGCCTGAATATTGCATTTCCAGGTGTAACTCTGTGGTGTTCTATTTAATGGATCATTACCACTGTGGCTTGGGATCTTAGTTAATGATGCACTATTATGTTTTTAGTTGATCACTCAAGTTCTGTTGAAGGGATGTTTACCAATCTGGCGTGGGAGCTTGTCCTTGGTGGTCCGAAGAGCCCTATCAATTGTGGGGGTTAATGACCATGGTCGCGGTGACATAATTACTGATGCAATATTTCTTTTCTGGTTGATCACTCAAGTTCTATTGAAGAGATGTTTACCAATCTGGTGTGGGAGCTTGTCCTTAGCGGTCTGAAGAACCCTGTTGATTGTGGGGTCAATGTCCAAGGTCGCAGTGACCTAATTAGTGACGCAATATTACGTTTCCGAATGATCACTAAAGTTCTATGCATACCAATCTGGCGTGGGAGCTTGTCCTTGGTGGTCCAAAGAATCCTATTGATTTTGGGGTCAAATGGTCAAAGGTCAAGGTCACTGTGACATAATTAATGATGTAATAATGTGTTTCCGGGTGATAACTCAAATTATATTTAAGTGATCGTTAACCATCTGGCTTAATGGGAGCTTGTCCTTGGTGGTCTGAAAAACCATATCGATTTTGGGGGTCAACGATTAAGGTCAAGGTCACCTTCATGCTGCACTACATGTACATGTATTACCACCTTTGTGACGGACTCAGTAATTTCTAACAATTAACATATATTTGATTACATGTATGAAGTCATATACTTGAGTGACATATCAGTTCCGCTCATTAATGTATACATGTACCATTAAGGTTGCATACTCACACCAACATGCCTGAAAATAAAATTGTTAAAATTGTATACATTTAGAGAATTAAATTGTGTGACTAGATGTACTGAAATGAAATCAATCTTAGCATACATGGCATATAATGATTGCATTCAGTATTTATAAATTAATAAAAATCTTTTAGTTGTAAATTTGACTTACATGACTTAGGGACTCATGTCCTAATTCAATTTCACAACTTAAAAATTATATTAGTTTAGGCTTGCGCGATTATTTCTTTGACTGATCACGATTGATTATTTAAGAATAATTGCGATGACGCGATTAATCAGCTTGGGTACAAATTACCGCGGTATGCCCGGTATGCCCGGCATATCATCAAAAAGCATATCGATGATGAAAGCTGCAATGGCATTTAGAAAACCCAATTCTCGAGCAAGTCATTCCAGTGATACATTTTCAAAAATAGTCTTGTATTGGCATGCAAATGGACATAGAATCAATTGAACAAAATGTCAATTTTCGTAACCGATCGCATTAAAATGTAGTTTTTTTATTCAGTAGTAATTATTCATGATTATTCGATTATATAATTTTTACCCATATAAATTCAGAATTTAAGAAATAATCGTGATTATTTATTTAATCACGTAATCGCACAAGTGTATATTAATTTATATGAAATGAAATCACCCTATGTTAAGATTTCTTTCATTACATCTAGGAACACAATTTAAGCCTCTATAAGTATACAATTTTACTTTCAAGCATTCTGGTGTGAAGATGCTCCTTTAACAGATGATTACAAGTGTGTAGGACTTTATTTGGAAAACATTTTTGTTTTGTCTTCAGTTGTTGCTAATATATTGGGACAAAATGACTAAATGGCAAATTTTGTAATTACATGTATGTAGTATTTTGTTTACTTTTTCAGAGATGTGGTACCAGGTATTCGTCTGGTGTTTAATGTCATCAATATTTGTGCACATTATCGCTGCAACGGTAGCATTTTTTCGCCTGCGTAAACATCGCATTGGTAAATGGATTCCAGTAGCTATTCTCATCATGGGCGTTCTCTCTCCAATCACTGGTGGAGCGGTTACAAGTAAGAGACAATTCATGCACAACAAGGGCGTCAAATCAAATTAAGTTCAAAATATGCAACAGTACATTTTATTCTGTTTAGAAACATATTAAGTTATTTTTGAGCTATACTGTAGCTTCTGTATTTTTAAAAATGATGATTAATGACTTCTAAAAATAGAGCAATCTGAGTTCTCGGTAGTGTTGGGAATTGGCTACTATTTTTGTGATCGATGATTGGTTTTATATACTAACCGATGATCAATTAATGATTGATTATAACAGGTTTTCATTTTTTACCCATTTTGAATGCAGTAATTGTAGCATGTTCAAGGATAATTACCCCTTTCAAACCAAGTTACAGGTACGACGGATTCTTAATAATTTAAGAAATAATCTGTTGAATATTTTGAAACCAATTTGACTGGAAGCTGTTGCTGCCTTAGGCAGCAATAGCTTCCAGTCAAATAAGTTTCAAAATATTCAACATGTTATTTGTATGGTTGCTTTGAAATTAACATACTATTTCAGTGCTGAAAGAATTAATGTCTTAGACTAAGGAGTAATGCTATATAGTTGTAACAATTAAATTTAAATTCTTTTCCAAAAAGTATTTGTTTTCTAGCTTGACCAGTTAAAATATATTAATAAAGTCAATTTATAAACAACCAAAATCGATTTCTGAAATCATGATCAATCGGTTGGTTGAACATGCAAACCAATCAATCATCCATCAAATCGATTAATAGGAACAACACTAGTTCTCGTATAGTTCCCTCCAGTTTTGCCACATTTGAACATTTTTCAGATTTTCTGAATTACCCCACACCTGATCTATCACAGTTATAACTACGTTTTCAGTTGTCGGGTGCTGTTGCCCGATGACTGAAGGAAAAAGCGGGTTTCACCCTGCTAGATTAATCCCAGATGGTTCCATGGTGTGGAGTTGACGGATCCAGGCCTCTGCGAAGACGCTTTTGTAAACGGTGGTCTTACAGTACAGCATGGCCAGTTTGTTGGCCGTGTGTGATGGCAGAAGTTTGGCCAGCTTTTTGCTAAAGTCATTGTGTAGATTCTGCCATTCTCCTGTGAATACAGTCTGATTCTTCTAGTATGATTGGCACTGATGCCTTCAGCATCTCCGGAAACGAGTTGGTTTTTATTGCGTCATTCAATTTCTCATGCTGCATCGAGAGCCTGTACTCCTTGCAGGAGTTTTCGCCAAAGTTTATTGGCGGCTGGTAGGAGGAGGTGAGTCTCTGTACCCTTCTATTCTACTTCTTTTCCTGTCCCTGGCTGGTAATGGCAGCTGAGCCTCCACATGTGTGGGGCCGCTGGCCTTCTGTTTCTCACCATGTGTCGCAGCTTTAGTGCTTGTGACATCAGTGGTGGAAGGTTATTTCCATAGATCGATGTCCACTGAGTCAAGGGTCAGGCCAGAGATGGACGGTATGACTATCTGTGTCCCCAGCACCCCCATGGAAGTACTAGCAGTATCCATTCTTCTTTGGTGATAAAATCTTAATAACAACGTTTAGCACTCAAAAGTGTTTGCTGTGTGCCTGACGCTTGTCTAACCAGGTCTGCCTAGACTAGGAACCGAGTACCCGTTTGCTTCTAGCCATAGGACTCAGCGAAAGAAAGGAGATCCGTGGTTGGAATTGATGGCGCATTTAATTTATAGGAAAATTTTCAAACGCTACCAAACGCGTAGGGCAACGTCCTTCAAAATGTCAAACCCATAGTGTCAAAATTTAAACCGTCAAGATAAAGTTCAAGATGCGTCTTGAGATTTTACCAAATGCGCTATGTCTAAGTAGATCACTATCAGAAAATGACGAGAAAATGACGCCATTTAGATGCATTTTAAACTAGCTTTAGGATGTGTTTAAGTAAAGCTAACTATGATCTGTACTGTACGTTTTCAGTTGTCGGGTGTTGTTGCCAGATGACTGAAGGAAAAAGTGGGTTTCACCATGCTAAATTAATTACAGATGGTTCCATGGTGTGGAGTTGGCGGATCTAGGCCTCTGCGAAGACCCCTGTGTGATGGCAGAAGTTTGGTCAGGTTTTTGCTGAAGTCATCGTGTAGATTCTGCCATTCTGCTGTGAATACAGAATCCGATTCTTCCGGTGTGAATGGCACTGATGCCTTCAGCATCTTCGGAAACGAGTTGGTTTTTATTGCATCATTCAATTTCTCATGCTGATCTATGGTCACAACCTCTCTTGTATTAATATTTAAACCAAATCTGACCAGTACGTTCTGAGATATCCATATATCCGTAATAGACATTTCCACTCTATCCATCTATCATATGATGTCATAATTAACTACATGATGTGTAGAACGACATCATAATCAATGACCTTATGAATGACATACATCACGAACAGATAAGTGAAGACACACTATGCTTTGTTGTATGAATTATATATATGTATATGTCTTTACTATTTAATAAAGATTCTGTTGAATATTTTGAAACTAATTTGACTGGGCGCTATTGCTTCCTACTGCACCCAGTCAAATTAGTTTCAAAATATTTAACAGATTATCTGTATGGTTTTCTGGAAATTGATAGTCTGGGAGTTCAGGGATCAATCAATCCCAACACGAGCGAGGTGTGTGTGGCGCTTAGCTAAAGGTGGGAGGGCCTTAGCAAAAACTGGAAAGGTCCATTTTATGTTATCCTGATCCAGTCACGCCAGTCTCGGTTTTCTTATCCAGATCATGGTCAAAGTATAGAAATCAGTTTTCACTGCTGTGTTAAAATTGGAGCCAAATCAGATCAGTAGTTTTTGTGATACCGCTCCAAAAACTTGCACGCACTCATGCACACGAGCATGTATGCACACACAGACAGAGGGTAATCGAGATATCGTTTCTAACTATGCACACCCATTGCTAGCTAGATGTAACTGTGCATGTGAATCGATTTATCACTGGATGCTGAATTCTCCACCCTACCAAAAATCAGTCCTTAAGTCCATTTTCAGTCCCCCAACGAATCTAATAGAGTCCCTTTTCAGTCCCAGACTTAGCTTTCGACTCCAAAATTGCGACCCCACCGGCAAGCTTTCAACCAAGTTTTCATAAGATCCTTCCAGCAAAAACAGAGTTATTGAAAAATGTCTTAAGAAGAAACACTCCATGCTCGCATTAGCCCTTGTGTCTAATGACACAGGTAAAAATATCCTACATGTACTACCAATAATCTGGTGCGATTGTGTCAAGTGTGTTATTATATAGCACTGATGTTTGACTTTAATTAAGAGCTTTCAAGATTTATGTTGCCATCGTCAGTACAGTTCAGACATAAGTTAACCCATGCTGTTTAATATTTTGAACATAGAATAATGGACCTTTCCAGTTTATCCACCCATCATATGACATCATGATCAAGTACATGTACGCAATGTCTTGTATGACCTCATAATCAATGATGCCATGAATGATGTAGATAATTATGTCACGAGCGAATAATTGATGACAGACAAAGTATGTTTGTACGAATTGTATGTCTTTACTATTTAATAAACATTCTCTTGGATAATTTGAAACTAATTTGACCGAGCACTGTTGCTGCCCTAAGCAGCAACAGCATCCAGTCAAATTATAGTTAGATAGTTTTCTGGAAATTGATAGTCAGGGCATTCGTGGATCGATTGATTCAAATACAAGCGAGGTGTGGGTGGTGCTCAATCATTGATGGGCTGGGCATAGCTAAAACTGGAATGGTCCATTGTGTTGGAAGACATTGCTGCCTACGGCCATAATGCAATCCAATTATGTTCAAAATATTCAACTGAACATTTCTTACATGCATGTACATCATTTTCAGACTTGTACTACATGTAAGTAGCATGTTTCTTTTTATATTGGAATCATATTAACTTATTTATGAGCTGTACTGTATATGCTAATCTTACTTAATGTTTGTTATAGGTGCTGCTGTCGCGGGAGTTTATCGTGCATCAGATTTCACGATGAAACCGTTCTACGCTCTTGTCTGGGGTGTGTGTCAAACATTAGTCGTCATTGTAATCTCATTCACACGAATACTAGCTACATTGTGACCTTGTGTATTTGGTCTCTAACAGTGTTCCACTTTTATGGATTGGATACCACAGGGGTACATCAAGATGCCGTGCTATCAGACGCTGGCCGAGTCTCGTCATCATGGATACTGGATGGATTGTGATGCCATGCTACATTGTATATGTTGTTATCCGAGTCTCATTGTCATGGATACATAATGCATTGTGAGGCAATGTTATCGAAAGCTAGGTGACTTGTGGGTACTTGAGGCATTATGGCACTATCTCGGTGTCATGGATAGTGGGTGGACTGGGATGCCAATGATACTATTTTCAATACAAGTCTTATCATCATGGATACAGAGTGGATTGTCATGCCTTGTCACACATGTATCGGTCACTATCTGCATTTCCTTGCCATGGATACTTGGTGTAGCAGTTCCATTCTGTCCATATCCCACCGGTTGCTACATGTACACAACTCTAACTGCCGTGATGATTTGGGCTAAAGTGTAAATGTTTATCCAAGTTTCCTCGGGCAATGTTCCTGGCCCCATTGTAGCATTCTAATTGCGGTTCCTGTAATACTCCAAGCCAAATACCAGTGGTGGCTGTCACATTTTAAACAATAAAATATGTCAGAAACACATTTGAATTTTGCCTCTGTGCTTGAAGGCAGGATCAAATATATGTTCTCTCTTATTCTTGAACACCTATTGTCAGAGTAAGGGGAAACGGTTATTGCATTTCTGTGTGTGTGCGTGTGCGTGTGTGTGTGTGCGTGCGCGTGTGCATGCGTGCATGTGTGCCTGCCTGTGTGCACATATGCGTGCGTGTGTGTTTGTAGATGCATGAGTGCTGTGTGTGTGTGTGTGTGTGTGTGTGTGTGTGTGTGTGTGTGTGTGTGAAACTAGATTTCTCTTGGCCTGCATATGGACATTCAAAAGCAAACCCAGTGAGCACATGCCGTTTCAACATTGAATCAATGTTGAACTAATTAGTTATAACGTAATTTCAACGTTGATTGTGTTCTCTCCACTTGGCACTCAAGCGAATTGTATTCCATGTTTGTTGAATGTCTGTTGTCACTCTGGTTAGGTTTGTGGTGTTTGTGCGAATGCCTCTGCCAGGATTGGTAGGCATCCCTCCGTAAATTTTGTTTTGACTTATCATGATAAATTATTTAAGATATTATAATCGGACATTATTACTCGATTAATCAATCTCAGTACAAATTACCCAGGCATAACAAGAAAGGCATATCAATAATGAAAACTGCAATGGCGTTTAGAAGTATCAATTTGCCGGCCAAGAGAAGACTATTTTTGAAAATGTATCACTGGAATGCCTACATGTAGCTCAAGCATTAAGCCAATCATTCCAGTGATACATAATTTAAAGATAGTCTTCTCTCGGTCTGCAAATGGATATACATTCACTGAACGAAATGTCAATTGTCATGACTGATTGCAATAAAGATTAATTAATAGGTTTTGAAATATGTTATGCTGTGGAAGTTATTCACTATTATTAAATTTTGAATACACGCATGAATTCACAATTAAAATTTTTTTTTAAATCATGTACACAATTACATAATCGTGCAAGTTTACTTTAATTTGTGTTGATTGACATAATTGTTGAAATGGTCTCTGTCAGAATGGACCTTGCCCTGCCCATCTCTAGCTAAGCTCCACCCACACCTCGCTCGTGTTGGGATCGATCGATCTCTGAACACCCTGACTATCAATTTCCAGAAAACTATATGGATAAGCTGTTGACTATTTTGAAACTAATTTGACTGGATGCGGTTGCTGCCTATGGCAACAGCGCCCAGTCAAATTAGTTTCAAAATATTCAACAGCATATTTATTAAGTAGTATTGACATACAATTCTTACAACGTGTCGGACTTTTAAGAGTTAAAGATGGGCTGTATAGAATCATTTATTACGTAATAATTATGACATCATCCTATACGCCGCTTAGCTGATTATGACTTGATATGACGTCATTACTCTGGAAAGGTCCGTTGTCGGGTAGCCCTCTGCACGCCCCACTACACTACATATTTCTGCAGTGATTCTTGTGTGTGCGTGCATGTGCATGCGCAGGCGTGCGTACGTGTGCATGCATCATGAATCAATAGTGCTTGTACACTTATCTGCTCCCCTGATGGGGAGATAACTTGTCCTGTCCTAGGTTCTCATGGTGAAACATAGGACACATCAGGAAGGTACATTTACTAACATTCCATGGCTATTGTTTTAATTTTGAGCAATAACATATAAACACATAATCAATGCAGCATGATAGGCTTAAACTGTCACTATTGTCTGAAACAGGCTGTGAAATGAGAACAGTTTCACAACCAAGTTAGTCAAACAAAAATACCCTCTCTTACTTGATTTCTCTCCCCTCCATCCACTCGCTCACTCACTCACTCACTCACTCGCTCACGCTATTTATAGTTTAGCTAGTCATTTAATTAATTAAATACTTTAATGTATGTTATAATACTGAATTATATATTTTTGTTAATAAAATACCAAATTTAATATGTTGAACTTGTGTTGTCACTTATGAATCTGTGTTGTTGTATATGACATTTATGAGAGGTTTTGTCATCATAACTCACAAGGTTGTCTCATACAGGAAATTGTGATCTAATGTAATACACCGTATTGTCCCTCAAGCCATTGTCATGCGAGAAGCTATGTTGTCACTCAAAATGTATTGTCATTGAAGAGATTGTGCTGACACCTGAGAGGCTGTGCTGACACCTGAGAGGCTGTGCTGACACCTGAGAGGCGGTACACATAAGAGGAATCCATTTCTCACTAAGCACCGTCCACTTTTTATGTACATTTGAATCAGTTTATATACTTTGATTACTGAATTTCCAGAATCCCAATTACATGGTAATTTTACAAGGAAGCTGTTGACTATTTTGAAACTAATTTGACCGGGGGCTGTTGCTAGCCTATGACAGCAACAGCTCCCATTCAAAGTAGTTTCAAAATTTTCATATTATTTATTAAATTATAAATTCTTCAAAGCCATGCAATTTGAACACTTTATGACAAACTTTCCAATTTTCATTACAAAGTTATATGTCATAATGATTTTTAAGTCAGCTCATTAGTGACGTAATTGATTATGAGTGATGTCATATACCTGTGATAGATCTGGTCCCCGTACTTATTGCCATGCAAATGTTATGGTGTCACGCGAGATACTGGAATTAAAGCTTCAAATGGGTAAAATGTGATAATTGTTTTGATTTTGGGCCCCCATAGTTTTCTGGTCCATGGTCCAGCAGCCCATATTAACCCTTGCCTTAATCCAGCTCTGGTTGTATGCTAGATGAGAGGTTGCCATGCCATGCATGAGATCGGGTTGTCACTCAATATGTTGTATCATCTGAGAGGCTGTTCTGAATGATGCTTGAGAGGTTGGAGTCACACTGGAAATTTGTGTCAATCAAGGTGGCGTATCATATTAATATATGCAGCTCTGATTGATGTCAGAATGAAAATTTATTTACCATCTTCTGGTGATTTTATTGATGGCTCATCACTCTTTTTAAACTGTGCTAAGTACTCTTTTCCTTTAGAAATCAATAGTTTCGGGTTATCCACCCTTTCAACCTGAAAATGACAACAAAGGTTAATATAGCGTCAAATCAATACCCATGATATAGCGATTATAAGATGAAATGCTGACAAAATTAAAACTTAAACATGTTATACTTAGTAAAATGTTCTGTTGAATATTTTGAACATACATGTACCGGTAATGGAGGATTCCACCTTATCCATCAATCATATGACGTCATAATCAACTATGTGATGTGGAGGATGACATCAAAATCAATTGCGTCATGAATGACTTAGATAAGTTTGTCATGAACGCTTAATTGATGACGGACTAAGCGTTGTTGTATGATTTGTATGTCTGTACCATTTAATAAACATGCTGTTGAATATTTTGAAACTAATTTGTCTGGACGCTGTTGCTTCCCTAGGCAGCAACAGCACTCAGTCAAATTGGTTTCAAAGTATTTAACAGCTTACCTGTATACTTTTCTGGAAATTGGTAGTCAGGGAGATCAGGGATCGATCGATCCCAACATGGGCAATGTGTGGGTGGAGCTTAGCTAAGAATGTGCGGTGGATTGTTCCATTGGATTAGCAGCCATTATTCCAATCCAATTATGTTCGAAATATTCAACAGATTTTTGTTTTGTTTTGGAACCATGTTAAGTTCTTTATGAGCTGTACTGTACCGTGGTACTTGTACGTCTACATGATGTTTGTATGGGGTACATATGGTACCAGTGATTGGTACAAGGTACTGATATGGGTACGAGGGGTTGTCAGAAAGTTTTGAGCATAGAATCTATTTCTTTATACTATGTGATTATTCAGCCTCGGTGTATGTAGGAAAATTAACGTAGGCCTAATCTTTGCTGATTAGCTCACCTGGCCAGAATGGCCATCTTGGATGACCTAGTTTTTGTGAAAACAACCACAACCACTGAACGTATCAGGCTGAAATTTGGGAGATATGATTAGATACTAAGGGCCATTACGGTTGTTACGGGAAGTTGATTTGTCAAAAGCATGCCCACCCTGGACCAATCAAGATGCAGCGTGTTTGGCTGCCATATTGGATTTATTTACTTAATGGATTTTGAAGCCGAAATTGGTTTTTTTAAATAGGTTTTAAAGATTTGTGATTTCAAATTTCCTGTTTTCGAAACTGTGTTATAAAACGTTTGGCAGACATCTTGGATTATTTTCCAACCAAACACTCCCGTACTAAACCAATAGGACATTTAAAACGTATTTGCGAGAATCACTGGACCGATTCCTTAGGGTATAGATATACAAGCTTGTTCAAACGAATCTAGTCTGCCAATTTGTCTAGCAGCCACCTTGTCTTTTGGTCAATTTTTAGAAACATCTTTAAAAGTTTTCTCCGAAACCGCTTGGGGGATCGATTTACAACTCATGAGACATCATCTTGTGAAACAACTGAACGAAGTTTGTTCAAGGGAACTTGATTAGCCAAATACTTCGGTGGACATCAATAAATGCATCAGTGACTATCTTTGATGATCTATTTTTGGGGAAAACATCTTCAGAACCACTAACCTGATCAGGCTGAAATTTGGGAGGTATGATTAGGGACTAAGGGCCATTAAGGTTTGTTCAAGGGAATTTGATATGTTTACATATCAACTTCCATTGAACAAACCTAGCTTAAGGGCCCTTAGTTCCTAATCATACCGCGCAAATTTCAGCCTGATATTTGGACAGACGGATGGGCTGGTCTACCTGTCCAAATATCTGGCATAGGACCAGTAGCCCGTCTGTCTGTCCAAATATCTATCATAGGGCCAGTAAACCAGCCAGTCTGTCTGCACAAATATTTCATGGGGTCGGGAAATCAGCCCGTCTGTCTGTACAAATATCTATCACAAGGCCGGTAGCCGTATGTCTGTCCAAATGTCTGTCATAGGGCCGGTAGACAAGCCTGTCTGTCTGTCCAAATAGCTGTCATAAGGCCGTTAGACCAGTCCGTCTGTCTGTCCAAGTAGCTATCATAGGGCCGATAGACAAGCCAGTCCGTCTGTCCAAATATCTGTCATAAGGCTGGTAGACCAGCCCGTCTGTCTGTCCAAATAGCTGTCATAGGACCGATAGTCCAGCCCGTCTATCTGTCCAAATATATGTCATAAGGCTGGTAGACCAGGCTGTCTGCCAGTCCAAAAATGTGTCAAGGCCGGTAGACCAGGCCATCTGCCAGTCCAAATATGTTGCATAGGGCCTGTAGACCAGCCCGTCTGTATGTCCAAATATCTGTCATAAGGCTGGTAGACCGGCCCGTCTCTCTGTCCAAATATCTGCCATAGGGCCGATAGACCAGCCCGTCTGCCTTTCCAAATATCTGCCATAAGGCCGGTAGACCAGCCAGTCTGTCTGTCCAAATATCTGTCATAGGGCCAGTGGACCAGCCCGTCTGTCTGTCTAAATATCTGTCATAGGGCCGGTTGAGAGTAAGAACGGACTCAAACTAATCAAGGACTAAACATGGCAATCTTTAGCGTCATTGGTTGAATACAAACAGTTAAACAAGAAGCCTACATAAATGCAATTAAAGTACAGTACAGAGAACAAATAAGTTAACATATTTCCAAAACAAAAATCGAAGCATGTTAATTAGTACAATTTTGAACACGATGTTAGAAATGCTATGTTGAATATTTTGGACTTAATTTGATTAGAAGCCATTGCTTCCTTAGGCAGAAATGGCTTCCAATCAAATTAAGTCCAAAATATTCAAAAATATGTTTTATTTTGTTTTGGAATTAGGGAATTATTTCTGAGATATTGTACGGAAATTTCAGCTTTCTGAATTCCATTCTCGCTCATGTCACATTCATTTTCAAAAATGGCTGCACCAACTTTTAACAATGGACCGTTTCAGTTTTAGCTATGCCGCGCCCATCTCTATCTAAGCTCCACCCACACCTCGGCCGTGTTGGGATCCGATCGATCGATCTCTGAACTGCCTGAATATCGATTTCCAGAAAACTATACAGGGACACCTGTTGAATATTTTGAAACTAATTTGACTGGGCGCTGTTGCTACCTTAGGCAAATACAGCGCCCAGTCAAATTAGTTTCAAAATATTCAACAGAATGTTTATTAAATGGTGAAGACATACACTTCGTACAAGGTGGCGGACTATTACGCGTTAAATACGGACTGTATCGAGTCGTTCATGACGTCATGATTATGACGTCAGCCTACACGTCACGTAGTTGATCATGACGTCATATGATTGAGTGAGGAAATGTATTCATGAATTGTTGCCTGAAATTTTTACCTTATATTTTTGATCAATGTAGATCCCAGCATACACACCAATTAAGAAAAATACCTGAGAATGAAATATAAGTTAGATTAACAAGAGCAGGATTAACCCTATTTGCGGCGCATGGGGGTGGGGTGGGGGGAGGGGGAGCAGCACCAGCTTCCTGTCAAATTGGTTTTAAAATATTCAACACCTTAACAAATATCATAACTGTAAAAGTAAGATGATGGGATTAAAAGTTTCAAATGGGTAAAATTCGATCCTAGTTTTTGATTTTGGGCGACTTATTTTCGCATCCCCGTTAGTGCTTGCTTCTATATAGAGAGGGGTCTTCTATATATCAACGATTAGAAAAAACCAATTGTGTTTATAGAAAATGCAATTCAATACTGATTGTTGATTTCAATCGTAGGATTCTCATAATCTGATATTTTGCAGCAGCCAGCATATTATTTTACTTCCTAGAAATTGGCCAAAGGTGGTCGATTCTGGGTGTGACCAAAACCCATATGTTTGTTGAAATTGACGGCTTTGGGGAGGTTGTTCAACAATGAACCGTATAGTAGGTTGAGTCTGATAACGCAGGGCATATAATCGACCAGGTAATGACTCAGTAGCGGGCCAGTCAGAGCCAGATTAATGCAAGGGCTAATGGGACTAGAGCTCCAGGGCCCAGAAAAACAAGGAACCCCCCCCCCCCCCAAATCAAACACGTATCTAATTTTTACGTGCATGATATTTGGTAGCTGTTGAATACAGCCATGCTATACTTAAGTTGTTGAACATTTTGAAACCAACGTGACTGGAAGCTAGGGCTGAAGCCCGGTGTCCTCGTTGTTTGTAAACATACCGTCACCGCAACTGTCAGCTGCTCTAGCTTTTCTACACGGACATATGCATAATCCATTTCCTATCGATATGATGATTAATGTAATTGACATTCTCATCAAACTTTAAAATGACATTGTTGGCAGATCAATATTCTCGGGTTGTGATGAAGTATATAACAGTTTGATGGTAATTAATTCGCCGTTTTGATAGCTATAATAAATTCATCACTCTGTCGGGTATTAAATTTGTTATGCAAGCGGGATGCACAGCCTTGCTGCAGCAACGGCACCAACTTAAATTGGGTTCAAAATATGCAGCAGCTTTCTTGTATAGTTGTTTTGGAATTGAGACACTTGATTGTCAAAAATGCCGAATCGGACGCATATCTGCCAATTTAGAGACAGGCATATTATTAAAATGAGCTTTATGGCTAGCTGAGCAGTAAAGCTAAAGCGCACTTTTCGCGCGGGGGGGGGGGGGATATCGTGCGTTCATGTGACATTAACTGAAGGATAATAAATGGGATGCTCGCGAGATTGGTATCCTTTAATGGATGAATCCGATCTTTCACGCAAGTATATGACGGCATAATCAATTATGTCACATGACATATAGGCTGGCGTCACATTCATAATTAACGGAGAATACTCCGTCACGAAGTTGGAATAGTCTGCCAAGTTTACGAATTGTGTGTCTTTGACGGATTTACTATTTAATAAACATTCTGTTGAATACTTTTGAAACTAATTTTCACTAGATAGCAACATCACCCAGCCAAATTAGTTTCAAAACTTTTAACAGTTTACCTGTATAGTTACCTTGATATTTAGATTCGGCGAATTCAGTGTTCGATCGATCACAACACAGGCACGGCATAGACGGCGCTTAGCTAGGAATGGACGGGGCATAGCTAGAAATACATCCATCTATTGCCTGATGAGTTCAGAGGTTGAACGTCCTGAATGAGAACTGCTCGTCCCTTGTCGTCAGCAAACTCAAATTCAGTGTCATTTGGGTTGGTGGGATGGGGTGACACGTGAGAGTACTCACTTACGAGTACTTTTGCATGTAAACAAGTACACGCATATATATGTACTTTTTCAGCAAATGTATGTCAGTACAGTGATGAGCATATTGCTTCTCTGATAACTCGGATTGCTGGGACGGTACCTGACCAATACCGGCCACGTAACCTGCGTTATCAGTGTATTTGCTCGAAATATGGCTGCCTTCCCTTTTATTAACAGTGAATTTTCACAGGTGAATGCTTGAAAGTAAAATGGTTAAATTTGTATACTTATAGAGGCTTTACTATTTTATGAACATTGTCGAATATTTTGAAACTAATTTGACTGGACGCTGTGGACAGTGCCCAGTCAAATTAATTTCAAAATGTTCAACAGCTTACCTGCATAGTTTCTGGAAATTGATAGTCAGGCAGTCCAGCGATCGATCGATCCCAACACGGACGGGGTGTTGGTGGAGCTTAGACAAAGATGGGCGCGGCATAGCTAAAGGTGGAAAGGTCAATTGTGGGCCTAGCTGTAGCGAAATAAATCTTAGCATATGACGATTTCATTGCGGATAAATTAATATTAAATTTTAATTTCTGAAATTGAATGTGAGACACCAGTTTATAATTCAAGATCGTAACTAAAAATATAATCTGTAAAGAATGAAATCATATATTAAGATTTATTTCCTTTCATTACATTGAGGTACCGGTACACAAATCAAGCCTCTAAAAGCATATCATTAAAAAAATTGTTTCAAGCATTCTGGTGTAATTTTGTTCTTGACGCGATGCTAATCTCATCTCAAATGTTATACTGCACCGATATATTATGGTTTATAGATTCCAGATCATTCATATCCTGTCACATTCCCGTTTCTGTATCACAATAATTATTATCTGCTTTGTCATATCGCGTAAATCTTGAACAGTGAATGCCGCCATTTTGTCTCCTCAGGTGATAGTGTGTGATGTCATGTAAAGTGCCAATCAATGCATTACATTCTTTATTATGTAATATTCATAGCAGCAACAACTCCCAGTCAAATTAGTTTCAAAATATTCAACCGCTTGTAAACGTGTATGATTGCTTTTATACCACACTGCCAAACTATAGCTGGCGCCTCTATGACTGAGCTATATCCCGAGGCGGGCAAGCTAGGATTTTTTCTGATTGGTTGAAAAGTAAATCATGACAGCCATCATAGGCTGTAGAAATGCACCAACATTTAGCCACTAAAGCCTGAATATCTTTCTTTAGCGACATGACGAAAATCTTAACATTACCTGCATAGTTTATGCAGGGGCGGATTATCCACGAGGCTAACGAGGCAGTAGCCTAGGGCCTCGCACTTGAAGGGGGCCTCGCACTTGGACAAAAAAAATTTGTCTTCTGTTTTCTCTTTCTTTAGGCAAGCTACATAACGCAACGAAGAGACACTCGGTCAATATCTCCAAAATAGATTAGTGCCTTATCATGGCCTTATGTCAGTGACCTATGTTATTCTGTTTATAGTCTCGTTTTATTGTTTAAATATCGATTGTAACAATGCTCGAGCGGCCGAGCCGAGTTACCCGAGTAGACTAAACAAACGCGATGATCACGTGATGGCGTGACGCCCACGATAGCCGATAGCCGAGTTTTTTTCGGGAAATTTAAAGAAAGGTAAGGTAGGAAGAAACATTGTTACAATGTTACTGACTAAATTAAATCTACGTTGTCACGGATGGCTATATGAATATTTTTTACACATTTTAATTGTATATTACACCCTTGCATCTATCGGGTCAACCCCTATATACCTTAATATACCCAAACAATGTCCGTTTGTGTAAAACGTATAATTTTAACCCTTTCGCCGAATAATCTATGAAAACCGAAATTAATTATTATGTACGAAATATTACATATTCTATTGAATATTTTGGAAATAATTTGACTGAAAGCTGTTGGTGGCTCGGGAACCAGCAACTTTCAGCTAAATTGTTTTAAAAATATTTAACATGGTCGGAGATATGGTGTATGGGAAATGTTGTCTGCAAAAGAACTCGGCAGTCAATGTGTTAAAAACTCCATTTAGTCTGCTGTAAAGCCTATAATAATTAACACAAATGATGCCAAATATACGTCAGATTGCACCACAGAGCGTCTAAATTAAAAAAATTCCGGGGGAGGGCCCGGACCCCCCGCATGGTCTTGTGCATAGGGCCTCGCACAACCTTAATCCGCCACTGAGTTTATGACTGGCATATTATATCACCCGAATAGCTATCAAGAGTTCAGATTAGTTATCCTTTAAGTTTTAGTGAGATAGGATGTCTGCACGACCTGGTCTCTCGGGTCTTTTGGAGCAATGTGTATATGCTTTGCAAATACAAGATGATAGTCAGCCGAATAGAATGATCTGAAGTGCACGCAGAGCTGTGGAAGCCAACCATTAGGCACATGGTTTGCTTTAAATCGGTTCAGCGGTTAATCAGGACATCTTTTAAAGAACAAATCAAAGATAGTCACCAATAAATATTGATTGCATTAAATGTTCTGAAGTCTGCCCATGCTATATCTTTCCAGGCAAGTTTGATTAAAATCGACTAATCAGAACTGTTAAAGGTGCATAGTCACACCAAAACGCTTGAAAATAAAATTGTTAAAATTTTATACTTTTAGATGCTTAAGTTGTGTACCTCAATGTAATGAAACGAAATAAATCTTAGAAATTTCACAACTTAAAATATTGTATTAATTTATACGTAATGAAATTATCGATTGTTAAGATTTATTTCGTTTCATTACATCTAGGCACACAATTCAAGCTTTTAAAAGTAGAAAATTTTAACAATTTTATTTTAAAAGCAATTAGTGTGAATAGGTAGGTAGGTACCTTTAAGTCTTTTACATGATTTCCTAGCATGCCTGAAGGTTTTTCAACAATACAAGGTGGCCCCAAGAAACAATCAGATTTCTGCATCGAGCGTGATAAATGGCCAATATGTTTCTAGTGGAGGGGGGGGGGGGGTGAACTACAGTTTGTCATGTAGGGACCTAATATTTAACTTACCGTCCTTCCAAACAAACACCCCTGTCCCATTGTGTCTTCTAAGCTGAGTGTCTTTATTGATGATCTCTCTGTTCCAGTCCGTTTAGCTCGTCCCTGGTATCTTCTCAGAGCTCTCTGGCAAGTTCCAATCTGCTAAAAATATTTGTACCTAAAATCACATTGCCTCACGCCAATGTCATACAATTAGCATTTTATTTTGAATTTCCAAATTGTTGTAGTGTCTTGTACGCGCGAGCTTAAAGTGGCCTACTGCATCTCGGAGGCTTTAGAGGCGGTACGCCAGCTTAATGTGTAGCAAAGTATCCTGCCAATTTTGCAAATCAAGCGTGACAGTGGGCGGACAACAGCCAATTAACCCTTTCGTGCTGGGCCGAACTTAAGGGAGTGCAACAATTTCCATGGCCACAAAAGATGACACTTAGTTTTTGTCGTCATTTTAGGGCCCTGCATACCTTCAAGTTACATGCATAGATGCCACATCTATAGTACAACTCATAAATCAGTCAAAATGTTTACAAAAGAAAACAATCTTGAACACTATATACAAATTTTCTAGTGAAGATTTTGACTATATTTGGATTGGAAGACATTGGTACCTTAGGCAAGCCAATCCAATTATGTTCAAAATATTCAACATTATCTTTATTAATTTGTGTTTGAATTGTGTCAAATTATTTCTGAGCTGTACTGCATAAAACTGATGTAGCCAAATCCCACAGCACGCTGGTTTCAGGATTCAATCACCGTCACGGTCGAAACTGGACCCTACCTTTCTAGCGAGCCTAACGGCAGTTCCGAGGGCCCTACGTAAGAATTTCAGAAACTTTACACAGCGCCCCCCCCCCCCCATCCATGAGTTCGGCCCGGTTTTCGTGACGCGGCACACGATATGCACGCTTGTGTCCAGTAACTTTAATATTGTTACATATTAGTGTTAACGTACTAATCCTCCGGATATAATATTAGATCCTTTTCATTCTATAATCCTACGATCTTAGATTTATCACTACGCCACGGGCAATTATTGATCAGTTTGAAAGTAGTTTGACTGAATGCTGTCTCTGTTTATGGCAGCAACAACTTACTTATAGTTGCTTACAAGATAATCGTCAATGTTCTGAGAAGATCATACACGATCTCCGAGTAAAAAGAATGAACGGGGCTAAGCATATTACTAATTTACCTTTCTAATTGCATAATGGGAATATTACAAATATTATATACGTAGACGTATTCGACGGACGCTAGACTCACATTCTCTGTTTGTTGATATAGTTACGACTGACTATAAATAACCACAGTACATGTCGGACGAACGAGGGAAAAGCGTGGAGAGAATCACACAAATAGAGACAGACGGGCAGTCATACATACATACGCGCGCACGCGCGCACGCACGCACGCACGCACGCACGCACGCACGCACGCACGCACGCTCGCACGCTCGCACGCACACAGACAGACAGGCGGGCAGGCAGGCAGACAGACAGACAAGTGTTGTAATTTAATAATATCATATGTAATCATATTATCTTATTAGTGAAGGCAAAAGTTTTAACCTCTTGTGAAATGTCTTGTTAACTGTTTATTGAAGTGTCTTCGCCAATCCAATCTAGAAACCCATCCTGAAGTAGAAAATATCCAGTGTCACAGCTAATGTCCGGTGTTGCTGAAGCAGCGATGGAGATAGCTACTTTATACTGTACACCTATTCAGTGTAGCTTAGGGTACTGTACTATAAAATGTGATGCAGACTAAAGCCGTAGGCTGTGTTGAGACTATTGAGTCAATCCGATGTAATGACATACTTCAGTACTTCAATATGATATTTGATCGAACTCACATCATGATTTCATCATAATACGTTTCATCATAATACGTTTTATATGTCGGGCCTATCATTTTACTTCGTGTATTATGTAAGACTATCCCGATCGCTCCAGTGAACGTCCTGTTTATTAAACATAGATACCTGATGCAATATCTATTTTGTTTACATCTTTCGCATATCTATCTTAAATAGGACGCTTATATATATATATATATATATATATATATATATATATATATATACACACCTGTGCAAACGTTAAGCACCACCCTATTTTTACGCACACGCGAGGGTATATTCATGTGCTATGAAGAAAGCAATAGCATAAACATTTATGTACCCATCCATCTTAGTGCAAGAGGTAATAATGCAACTAGAGGAATGCTGATTATGATGGTGGGGAAACACTGTATGTTTTTGTTTGAACTTGAAAACGAGGCCTGAATATGGTTACGTTGACACAACTGACAACTATTGCCCTACAGTTGACACACGTGGCTAGATTGTCATTAATGGTGTCTGAAAACGAAGTTTAACATCTGTGCACGAGTTTGAGACTGTCATTATTAATACCGGGTATATCCACCTTGTGCCTGGATGACGGCCTGGACACGACGTCTCATGCTGGTCACCAACCGACTGATACGCCATTGTGGTATTGGTTGCCATTCAAGATTGAGTGCGTCTGTTAATTCCTGTAGGTTCTGCACAGGAGGATCCCTCCTTCTCACCATGTTTCCCAGAATGTCCCAGATATGCTCAATAGGGTTCATGTCAGGGCTCCTTGCTGGCCATGGTAGGGTTTCGATGGCATTCTGGCGGAGGTATTCATGCACAGCTCTAGCACGATGTGGTCGGGCGTTGTCATCCATGAATATAGGGTGGGTTCCAGGTGCATGATTTACAAAATGAGGGACCACAACTCTATCCAGTATGGAATCTTGATATCTTTGTCCATTTAGTGTTCCAGGTACAGTCAACAGATCCAGCTTACAATCAAATGAGATGCACCCCCATATCATAACGGAACCTCCACCAAATGGAACTTCTTCCATGATGTTGCGTTGGTCGTACGCCGTGCGTCTGGACCTCCATACACGAGTTCGACCATCTGTGGCATGAAGCAGGAACCGACTTTCATCGGACCAGTGTACCCGTCTCCAGGATCTCATGTTCCAGTGTCTTCTTTCGTTGCACCACCTCAGACGCTCCTCTTTGTGGTGTGCTGTGAGGAGAGGACGTCTGACAGGTCTCCTAGCTTTCATGCCAGCAGCATACAGTCTCCTTTTGACGGTAGACGTTGACACTCTATTGCGCGTTTCCCATTGCTGGCTGAGCACTCTGCTGTTGGTGAATGGAGATCTCCTAACAAGGCGTACTAGGGCTCGATCATCACGGGCAGTAGTCGTCTTCGGTCTTCCAGATCTAGGCCTGTCCTTCACCTCGTTAGTTTGCCCATGTTTTGCAATCAAACGACTGATTACAGTATGGTTAATGTTCAGCTGTCTGCCAATCTCTCTGCATGACATACCAGTGGTATGCATGCCTATGATTTGCCATTTCACACGATCACTTAACCTTCGTCTTGCCATAGCGGTTCACAATCAAGAGCTGATTCTCTCTGTACAAATAAACCACGGTCATGAACACAAAATTCCTAATCTTGTCGCCTAAATCTGTATGTGATGTTCTACACCTCAAACTGGACTTTTACATAACTGAACACGTGTGCTGTTTCCCGCCACACACGGACATCAAGCGGCGTGAAGTCATGCATGCATGTGCATTTCGTACTTGGAATTATGTCAGCTAACGCGGGGACAAAAAGTATGGCAGCCTAGTTGTACCATCATGTTTCTACGTTCTATTGTTTTTGCTGGTGCTTAACTTTTGCACAGGTGTATATATATATATATATTGGCTCTTTCGAATTGGCATGTAGCAAGTTTAATGCGATTTACAGTACTAACGTCCTCCGAGAGTTTGTATGTGTCGGCTCGACGTACTGCAAATTCCGGAAGCAAATTTGAGGGGCGGGGCCAGGTTCCACAAAAAGGGCACAGCGATCTGAAATGGGAGTTTCCCTCTCACAGAACTTGAAGGGTGTTCGTGGATACCAACCCACCCAAACACCACAAGAAAAAGCATTGAATGATGTAAGGTGATTTCATGCATTCTGAGTCTAATATGATCCATGTATAAATGTTAGAGCAATGCTGAGTGAACATATTTATTCTTTGGTCCCTTGTACCTATTCTCAATTTCCATTATAGTGGCCAGTATTAGCCTCTGATGCCTGGTTCTAGTCAATTGGTACTGTAATTAAGCGATGACTTGTCATCTTCCTGGGTGTGCACGCATGGTACGTGCATGCGCGCGCCTGTGCTCGCACGCGTGCAGGTGGGCGGACGGGCAGCTGTGTGGGTGTCGGTGGGTGTGTGCGTGTGTGGGTGGGTATAAGAGTAAGTGAGCGAGCGTGTGAAAGACTGAGAGAGCGGGCGGGCGTGGGTGGAGTGTGGGGTCTGGTGCGATGGGTGTGAGTGAGCAGCCTATATATGGCGTGAATGGGACCTGGAATCAAGGAACTCGATAGAAGCTAATCAAACCAATAACTTCTAAATTGCTCAGCCAGCTGTTCGTTACTATTGCGCTAAAAGGACACCGCATCTTAAAACGTTCTTAAACTACAATGCTACAATTATTGAAGCCATGTACCATTGCAATGCTTGTCCACTTTTCTAAACATTTATGTATTATTTCTTTTGTTTTTGCAAAACTTTCCTGAGTTATTTTCATATATAAAATACAGCATTGTCCCAAGATTTAGTAAATCAAGTGGATAATAGGGTGTATTTTAATATTATAATTAGCTAGACAACATTTTTTAAGAACATAAAAAATAATGCATAACTGCTTAGGAAATCAAATGAGCTTTCCAATGATGTATCACTTCAATAATAATATGATCCTCTAATTATACTTCTTCATAGAAATGGTTTAAGTGCGTTGTATCTCAACCTAATAGCGATTAGCGAAGTAATACTATTAGATCATCGCCTGGCCATTTTACCATGCATCATTTTTGCGAGCGATGCATTGTAAGGTATTTTCTCAAAATACGCCAATCTGTGAAAGATGTATTGTGGCCCAATCTCTTCAGCGGTTTCAGACGAAAGTTTTCTTTGGTGAAAACTAGGTTATCCAAGACAGCCGCAAGTCTAATCGACCAATCATTTTGAACATTTGAAGAGCTGTTGATCCGACCCTATGGATCATTCCTGCCCAGTTGTTCTTGATGACTCGCTTAAAGAAAAAAGTGGACAGATGCTGGAAGGACAGATGATGGACGGTAGACATAAAATAAGTTGATTACTAAATATTGTAAATTATTTAGTGTGTGTTAAATATTCTGGGAACATCTTAAAACTCGTAGTATTAGACGCTGCTGTTGGCTGAGGTAGCAATGCCCATTGAGCTTCACCATTAAACTTGTGAGCTGATACTGAAAACCTGGATAAACATAGTAATTCCACGTGGCTATTAGACTTCTGAGTAGAAAGTGATAGCTTGGGTGGGGGAATGATGGCAGGACATTTGCCTACACATCTCAACCTTCGGGTAGAGAAAACTGTTTGTATTTTTTTCTCTGGGGTATAAAAATTTTATGCAAGAAAAAAGATATCTCCAGCGTATACGCACTACCATATTACGTTAAGGGCTGAATTCCAAAACACATTGCAACCGAACCTTACTACAACTGCTCAGTCTGCTCTGAATATTAAAAAAATCATTTTTAAAGTTCAAAACTACAGTTTGTTTTTTTATAGAAATGTATAAAGGGCGCAGCTGCCCCCGCTGCCCCCGTGTCCAAAGGGCAACGGGTGCAGCTGCCCCCGCTGCCCCCGTGCTTCTGGCGCCCCTGCCCAAGGCTTTCTCTTTCCATATATGCGTATATAGTATCATTCAGATAACATGGCCAACCATAGAGCATCTTTGCTGGGCCAAATTCACTGACAGTGAGACCATATTACACGTGGTGTATATCGCATCCATGGATCCAGTTTTCAGAAAGACTATCTAATACCGATCGTTTGCCTATGCCTCAGGATCTTTCTTCTGGCTGGTGAGTTTTAATATACAACTTACGCTGTGACACCGCCACTGGCTCGTTTGCGCAGTTAGCCACAATCCACAGTTTGATATTCAAGTCGTGGAGTGGGACCAACTATCCAAAACAACAAGTGACCGTGCCCAACGCTAAACTCCAACTAACTGCCGTCCCATGTTCTATTCGAACCATGTGACGTCAGTCCATAGTCACAAACCTTGGTGACAAACAGTTGCACCTGATCCGTGACAACACGTTCAGTATATACAGTACGTATTACTAGATTAACTACAACAATAAAGTATGGACACAATATCTTCAACAATCCTCTTTCGTATAAGCCTAGTGTGTATATAACCCGTATAGTAGTGTATGTAAGTCAATAGCGGTGTGTGTCACTGTCGATGTATGCTAGTTCACGTGTGTGCTTATCTGTGGGCGTGGCTTGTTCATTTATTCATGCATGCGACGTGACTGTCCTGCGCGCGCGTGCCTGGGGTCTTCTGTGTGCTCCTTTATCGGCGTGTGTGTATATCCAGTTCTGTCCTGGAGTGTGCTGTGTATATTCTGTATCCTGGTGCGCATGTGGTATATGTCTGTTTATGAATCGTGTGGTCAGTTGTGTATTCTTGTGCGTGTCTTTGTGCGTGTGCTGAAACTCTCCCGTCCTCTGTACCATATTACCCCCTGCTTCCCCTAGGATACTCCGTATCCTGTGAAAAGATAAAACATAGAGACAACGTTATAATTCTTTTACCTCAGGTAATTTTCAGTGATTCAGCACAAACACATTCTGTCATCATATTTAACATCGAAATCCTAGAAACAATCTTTTTAACAATATTTATGCATTAGAACTTTAAAGGAGAACGCCGGATCCCATTGTACTGCTTGATATAACATAAAATCTACACTGTGTACCGTTTTCAAAAGTATAATTATAGCCTCTATAATAGAATTAGAAGTATGAATATTCTTTATCTTAAAATGTACTAGCTTATCAAACGTTCTCATCCTTAGTGGAACGTATGACGTCATAGTTTGAACTAGCTGAAAGAGACTTATAGAGACATATCACTTTTTCACAATTTATTAGTCCTTAAATACCAATGTCCCAGAAACTTATTATACAGAAATTTCGATATGTGCTCAACCACAGAATTGTGTGTTTTATTCAAAACACATCTTGCGTTCTCCTTTAAGTAGCGTGCAATATTATGATATTCTAGGAGACTAGTTAACAATATCTCCACTTTCCATCAAACTTCATTACTCGTGCATGCTTGATTATGCACTCATTCATTATTACTAATTCATACTTTACTACTCCTTTATACTTTAGTATTTATTCATAGGTTATTATTCATTCATATTTTATTACCCATTCATCGTCCGTAAACGTTTTATGGGAGAATGAATCGGTCAGATGTATATAGGTATGTATGGAGGTATTTCCATAGCGCCGATTCCGAAATTAATCGCTCAAGGGCGCTTTACAAAATTAAAATTTTAAGAAAAAAGATGTGTTTTTAGAAGAGACTTAAAAGGTTCAAGTTTATCACAGTTCCGAATGTGTGCCGGGAGGTTGTTCCAGAGTTTTGGGCCAGCTTTTGAAAAGGCTCGTTGTCCAGCCATTAAATTACCGGGTGGAACTACACACAACAGTTGCTCGCTTGATCGCAGGGATCTTGGTGCTATTCTCTTCGTTATCAACGAACAGAGGTATAGTGGTGCAAGTCCATGCAGGCATTTAAAGACTAGAAGTGCAATTTTGTAGTTGATTCGCTCTTTAACGGGTAGCCAGTGAAGCTGTTTAAGTACAGGGGTTATGTGGTCATGACGGTGAGAATGTGTTACTAGTCTAGCTGCTACGTTTTGTGCTCTCTGAAGTCTGTGTAGTTGTTCGTTGGTGATGCCAGCTAGCAGTGAGTTGCCGTAATCTAGTTTAAATGTGATGGTGGTATGGACAGATAGATGATCATGTCCCCAGGCAAGAACCTGATATATGGCTTCAAGGTGGTAACAATGACAGACAAATACATTAAAAGATACCATTTACAAGTTTCTAGGAACATCTTTCCTGAATACTGTTTCCCAAAAGAATGTTTCCAAATGCGAATGAAAGCCGGAATCAGAGGAGGTAGTATTGTGTGCAACCAATACTGCCATCCTAGACACCAGGCTATTATGCAAGTAATCTTTGCTTGCATACCAAATCCATGCATATTTCCTGCATGAACCAATGTACAGACATGGTTCCATCAGATTCGTTAACGATTTCACATTTAGACCATATATAGTCACTTTGATACAATATACTCACTTTTATCATGGCTTATTCATTACATTATATACATACTATCCTCGCCTCGTATTTCAATCATCGCTTGCTTGCTGCCTGTCCTGCAAAATAAAAGAACGCACAGCAGAATCATTGTAATCATTTACATTACCATATGGTTTCCTTTTTTTCAAGATGGATGAACAGTTGAGTATTCCTTTGAACATTACATAAACGACACTTGCTAATTATCATATCTAATAAACATATAGTTTAAATATGATACACTATGCAATACATATCATCTTTTATTACTGGATACCATGATTTTCATTAGCAGTGCCATGTAATTAAATTATTCTACCATATCATATGCATCTAGCAATCGTATTGGCCACGGATAGATGCATTATCACTGGTCTGATTTGGGCATATGGGGTGGGGTTGGGTGGGGGTCTGCTTCACGAGGAACCTAGTTCATTGATTCTAATATCTTCTTCAGATTATCTGCTACTGTGGGGGTTTTCTGGGTTTGTCCCATTGTTCTGGCAAGTCTGTTAAGTTCTTCATTTATTTGCAGTAATCCCTCTATGTCAGTTCCTCTAAGTTGGCCATCAATTAATTTCTGTTGTGCTATGCTTACCAGATCATCGAAATATTTCACAATTTTTCTATGTGTATCTAGTGCTTTTGCATATGTCACCTGAGAACATGCATTACATTCACCTTTATTTTCTTTATTTTGACCATTTGACTGTCTGTCATTGGATTTCTTCTGTGATGAATTGTAGCACATATTACAATTACACTCTACATTTCTTTTATCATTTGACCACTGTTTGTGTTCCTATTGACCATTTGATAATGCATAGCACTCATTACAGTCACAGTATTTATTTTCTTTCCTCTGATCATTTGACGTTTCAACATATTTATGTCTATACTGTGATGAACCATTGTACTCATTGAATTTAGCATATTTATACGTTTCCTGTTGATCATATGATCTGTTATACTATCGTCTTGATAATAGAAGGTGTGTCGATTTGTGTCCCTCCTTTGTGGATGTAGATGTCTATTGGTGTGTTCAACCCTTTCCCTTGCCTTTCTTTCCAAATGTACATAATAGTTTCATTCACCTAGGTTCCAGTTTACATTTGTAATGTGTGATTCCATTTATTATTGAGGTAGCTACTATTTTGTTGATAGTCTCTATTTTGTCTTGTGGTTTTGGTATTGATTCATTGTATGTATTATTCTTGTATGTGCTGACTGTTGTGACTGTGGGTGCATTATAATATTTTGCTGTTGTCGAGGTTTTTGGAGGTGGCCGCCTACGTTTCATACCCTTTTGTGTTCTGTTTGTGTAGTATGCTCTTAATAGGGCGTCTGAAATATTTTCTTGTGGCTCCAATGAATTCGGAAAGTTACCTTGCCATTTGACCTTAAAGTGTCTGGTGCCATCAATGAGTTTTGTAGCTAAAATTTGTTCAGCTACATACCAAGTGTTGTCCTTCTTCACTACCTGTTGTTTTGGCTTGCAGTCATTTGATTCCTTATTTAATTTCTGTTTGTGTTTGTTAGTGTTTTGCTTTGCTTTGATTGGTCCCTTATTTTTACCGTTGACATTTGGTGTTGGGCAGTCTGTGCTGGCATATTTTGTGCTTGGTATTTGATTGTTCTGTATCTGTTGGTCAGTATGCGTGCCTACTGTGTCTTGTCTCTGTTGGTGTGTAGTCACTGTTTGTGGTTGTTTATTTCTTTGAGGCATGGCTAACTCATTATCAATTTGCTCAGGATCAAGGTCATCTGTTTGTATTAGCTCGAGAGGTGTATTTGTGGGCCTATCCTGTGGGTTTATAAATGGTTTCAATCTGTTTGCATGGACTCGTGATTGCACTTGTTTGTTGTCATTGCTTCGCCTAGGCTTGTATGTATAGTTGGTACCTACATCTACTATATAATATGGCCCTACCCATTTGCAATGCAATTTTGGGGAGTCCCACTGGTGTTTTTGCGCGGTAGAGCCATACCTATTGTTCTAAATCAAATATGGGTTCTTTTGTGTTTTTGTCATGGTTTTGTTTGTATCTGGTTTGTGCAGCTCTAATGTTTTCTGTTGCTATTTTCTTAGCAATTTTCAATTTATTTGTTAGGTCTCTCATATATTCTGTGAGGTTGTTAGATGTGTATGCGTGGTCTTCAGGTAGTAAGGCTACATCTATGGGCAGACGTGATTCACGCCCATATAGTAGGTAGTATGGTGTGTACATTGTCGATTCCATTGCCGGTGATGATCGGTATGCAGACATAATGCTTGATATTAACTCTGGCCAATTTGTTTGTGTCACATTACACTATTGCCTGAGTGACTGCTCTATCACAGAGTTCATATGTTCAACAGTTGCATTTGTTTGTGGGTGATATGAGCTAGTTTGAACCTTAGAAATCTGAAATACATTGCACATTTCTTTATTAATTTTTGACAGAAAATGTGTTACTCTATCAGACAACAGGGTGTGTGGAGCGCCATGCCTACATATTATTTCATTGTATACAATTCTAGCAATTTCTGATGCCTCTTGTGTCTTTCATGGAAGGGCCTCACACCATTTTGTGAATGAATCCACTATCAATAATATATGTTTGAAGCCATCTGTGCTTGTTGGTAGTGGGCCCAAAATATCGATATGAAGCCTCTTAAATGGTTTTTCTACTGGAAGTGGTCGTAATGGAGCTTTTGCAAAGTGATAATTACGTTTAGCTTGTTGGCAGGATATACATGATTTAATGTAGTACTCTATGTCCTTATACATGCCCCACCAAAAGTATTTCTGCCTAATATGTTCATGTGTTCTTTGAATCCCTTGGTGACAGCTTTGCAATGAGTCGTGATAGGACTTGAGAATATCATCCTGTAAAACTTTAGGTACTATTAATTGCCTAATTATTCTATCAGCTCGTTTACCTTTGCCTCTTGGATGGATAGTACATATGATACATTAAACCATCTGTTATGGGGAGCTTCTCGCGTTCCTGCATAACTTTTCAAGATTCATTATCATCTTCTGGTAGTTCCCTATTCATTAAGTAGTTAATGTAAGGTTTAAGTTCATTGTCATTCTCTTGATGCTCTTTAATAGTTCTGCTCTCAATTGCAAGAATTTCTTCAGTTATCAGTAGTGGGTCTGCCATGCAATACTGTTCATTTGTCATGATCATGTTAGTTAATGTGTCAAATGTGTTTGTTTGTTTTGTTTGGTGTGTACTGTCTTTGTATGTTGATTCATCATCATCATCATCATCATCATCCCTGTTAATTGTATGGATGTAATCATTAATTTTGTTTATATTCTCTAAATGTCTAGAATCTCTCTGCAATTGATTAGTAGTGTAATTTTCGGAATTATTTTTATCTGCATATTGTATTCTACTAAGTGCATCAGCATTTCCATTGTAAATACCTTTCTTATATACAATTGTATAGTTGTATTCCTGCAATTCCAGTGCCCAGCGTTGTAATTTGGGGATATGCCCACCGACTGATTTGAGATGTTCTAATGCTTTATGATCAGTGTAAGCTGAAATGTCTGGGTGCTAAGTATATATGATATTGTTTAATTGCTGTTATTAAGGCAAAACATTCACGTTCTGTAATTTGCCATTTCTTTTCTGTTGCAGTTAACGATCTGTCACCATATGCAATAACTACCTCATGTCCGCTATCACACCTTTGGTCTAACACAAATCCAATTGCATGATCTGAAGCATCAGTATGGACACTGAATTCCTTATCGATATCAGGAAATGACAATATTGGTTCAGATGTGAGAATTTTCTTCAAGTGATTAAACGCATTCTCACATTCTGTTGTCCACTCAAATTTGGTATCTTTTCGAAGTAGTGCATTTAGAGGAGCTGCTATCTTTGAAACACCTTTTACAAATTACCTATAATAGTTGTAGAGACCAAGATAGGATCTAACTCCTTTGGTATCTTTTGGTGTGGGAAAATTAGCGACTATTTCAGATTTATTTTTATCTACTGTGATACCATCTTTTGATAGTATGGGGCCTAGGTATTCAACTGATTTAGTGGTAAAATTACACTTTGATGGTTTCAACTTTAGTCCTGCTGCTCTCAATCTATTGAATAAACTTTCTAAATCATGCATGTGTGATTCAAAATCCTTGCTAAATATCAGGATATCATCTACATATACGATTGCATTTTTCCAATTAAGTCCTCTAAAAACCTCTGTCATGACCATAGAGAAGGCCATAGCTGCATTCATTAAACCGAAGGCCATTTTTAGATGCCACTGTGTGTCATGAATGCAGTCTTGTGCTTCGATTCATTGTTCATCTCGATCTGCCAATTTCCAGACCAAAGATCTAGTACTGTATAGTACCTCGCATTTGTGTTTCCAACTGCATCAAATATATCATCAATTCGAGGAACTGGAAAAGACATAGGTTTAGTTACTCGATTCAGCTTTCGATAATCAACTGCAAACCTATATTCACCATTTTTCTTCTTCACCATGACAACGGGACTAATCCACTGTGACATGCTCTCTTCTATCACTCCAGTCCTAAGCATCTCATCTATTTGCCTATCAATCCCCTTTCTCATGTCAGGAGTAGCTCTGTAAAATTTACGCTTATTTGGCTGTGCATCGTCGGTATCTATGTGATGCTGATAGAGAAGTGTTGTACCTAACTCATCTATCTTTTTGGCAAATACATCCCAGTTTCATCCTATAAACTCTAATAGACTTTCTTGTTGTTCTGCTGACAGGTCTGAGTTTTCTAAATGTATGCCTAGATCAAGTGCAATCTCACGATGTTGTTTTACTTCAGCTACATTTACACTACTATGATTTCATACATCAGCTACATTCTGTTCTGCACTACTCATGTGTCCAATTTTCTGCGATGTATGCATGACTGTAAACAATGCAAGTGGAGCTTTGTCAGATAGATAGATTTCCACATCTGTAGGATTAATGATGCGATAAACTGATTCGTTATTGTTGCCTACCTGTATGACACTATTTGCTCCTACTAGATGTAGTCTAATGGGCAATGACTGTAGTGGTTCTGCCATCCCTATTTTTGATTTGACATTTTTGCCATAAACATGTACCGGCAATAGCATTTCTGTTTTTGGTGGAAGATAGCACTTTCCCTTAAACTTAACAACACAACATTTGTCTTGGTTTGAAATTATATCTGTCTCAGTCATGCCATTGTGTAATTCTAAAGTATTTGTCTCAAAGTTTATCTTCACATTGTGTTGTTTTAAGAAGTCTACTCCTAGAATGAGATCATGGTTACAGTGTTCTAACAGGTACACTGAGTGATACAGTTCAAGTCTATTGATTCTAATAGGCAGAGTCACAATATCCTTGACATTAATTCCTCTGCTACCAACTCCAACGACTGTCTGTATACCTGACTCTTCCAATACATAATTATGATTTGCTTTAAGCTCCTCATACATTCTTTGCGAGAGACAACTTATTGTTGCTCCTGTATCAACTAATGCATTGACCCACTTTCCATCTATCCTTACAATCACCACATTTTTCAGCAACTGAGTTGATTCAGCCACGGTAATATCTGAAGCATCAATGTTTGATACACCAAAGTTGTCTTTAAAAAACATTTTAGTTTCTGTTATGGCTTTTCTGAGATGTGGTCTATCCTCTGAAAATTGCTTTTTATAGCTTTGCTGTCTACAGCTTTGTTTTGGTTTTTCCATTATCATTGTTTCATTAAAAGCACTATCTAGTTATTCACTTATATGGCATCTTCAATTTATCCAATCATGTTATTCACCCATATGTGGTGTCTATATACGAACATTTGATCATGCACAAATCAGTTAGTTAATTATTTTCTATAACATCACCTGATACAGACAATGAATTATACTATTATTTCATCAATGTTGCGGTATCCACTTATGAAATCAACATACATGAATTTATCCATTCACATGGCATAGCACTCTATTTTACATCAGGCTCATCCACACCATGTGCTGAAGTGACATGTACATATACTTTCGCTCATTTACTTCAATATTTTCCAGTTGTCTGGTGTTCGTTGACCATTTTAATTTCAACAAACATAAAGTACTCAAGAGTTACTGAGCAATCATCAATATTGACACAGTTATTTCTGACGTGCAACAACATGCATGCATTCATCATGACTCGTACATGTATTTAGGTCAACTATTGCTCTTCACTCAGAAACATCTGACTTATCATCACTGTTATTTTATTTGTAATTATTGTTTGAAGACACCACAAAAAGGACAGCATTCCTACTTGTTAGTAAAAGAAATGTTGCGTTATGTCTTTGCGCTGCGGCCACTCAGGGAATATGTGAAACATGGGGACAGCCGGAGAAATGATAGCGCAAGTAAAAGGTTGTTGTATGATAGAATAGATATGGGTGGACAGCGATACAAGTGCAATTATTATTATTATTATTATTATTATTATTATTATTATTATTATTACTGCTATTAATGTATTAATTAATTAATTTTTTATTTATTATTATTATTATTATTAATTGATTAATTAATTAATTAATTAAATTATTTATTATTATTACTATTATTATTATTATTATTATTATTATTATTATTATTATTATTATTAATTTATTAAAATGTATTTATTTATTTATTTATTTACTGGGGTGTTTGTGTGTTTGTTATATTCTGTTATTTAGACGATCATTTGCAGTGATGATTACGTTTATTCAATGAACTTATCATCTATCAACGCTTCAATTAAAACTCAACTTTTATGTTTCCTACTTCTGCAATGCCTGCGACTCATTCCACTAATATGTTCTGTGGCGATACAAGTTTGTGTGTAATAATTAGTACTCAATGTTCCCCAATGAGTTTCTCATGCGATGATGAGGTGTTTGCGTGTGCGATGCTACACTACTACTCACATTGGTGAACTGGTTTGGGCTAATTTTACAGGTGTGCCCGTGTACCGGGTGGGTGTGGTGTTGTGCGTGTATTAAGGATTAAATGACTTGATTTCGCTTGAAATGCCCGATGAATGCGGGCACATGTGTGCGTGTAATATGTATTGCATCGTGCCTAAACTTGGTACAGTATTGATATAGGCTGGGGTGTTTGCTTACGGCCGTTCGGGATTAATTTAACCTGAACAAAATATTATTATTTCGGTTGTCTTAGACTAATCATTAATATATGGTAAGAATTGTCATCGAATTCGGATATGCGTGCTGGATGTTTTATCGCGAGAATTAAAAGGTATGACAGCGCTTTTTTTTAAATCATGCAAAAAATAGCCAGCCGTACACCAGTGTCGCCGAGTGTTATATAGGTCCTACCTGGTCGTGACATTAGCAATCGTTTTAGTTCTTAAAATATAGATTACTACAACAAAATACATTAACCAGTATTTAGTTATCAGACAAGTATTGATTAGATTTTCATCAAATTGCACCATGAGCCAAGGGTAATCAATTGTCGGATATTTCAACGTGGAATTAACCTTCCTGGGTTTTTGGCGGTCTGGGGTGGCGGTGGGGTGTGGGTGGGGGGTGTGTGTGGGTGGGGTGGTGTCAGAATTTACAGGACGTTTCAATTATTTCACGATCAAATGTCACTACTAATACAGAAAATCCTATACTCACCTGCGTCCTTCGCCGGTCGTGGGGATTGCTTGGCAGCGAGTGGTTCAAGCGAACTGTCAATCGACTTTATTAAAATAGTTAATCATATTCGCAAATTAGATTATTACAAATAAATGTGTTTATCTTCACGAAGCCAGAGCCGGGGTATTCCACCAATCTAATACCGATCGTTTGTCTATGTCTCAGGATCTTTCTTCTGGCTGGTGAGATAACACATACGCGTCTTTATAGTTACGGTAATCCTTTATTAATATACAACTTACGCTGTGACACTGTCACTGGCTCGTTTGCACAGTTGGCCACAATCCACAGTCTGATATTCAAGTCGTGGAGTGGGACCAACTATCCAAAACAACAAGTGAACGTGCCCAGCGCCAAACTCCAACTGACTGCCGTCCCATGTTCTATTCGAACCATGTGACGTCAGTCCATAGTTACAAACCTTGGTGACAAACAGTTGCACCTGATCCGTGACAACACGTTCAGTATATACAGTACGTATTACTAGATTAACTACAACAATACAGTTGGACACAATATCTTTAACAATCCTCTTTCGTATAAGCCTAGTGTGTATATAACCCGTAGTAGTGTATGTAAGTCAATAGCGGTGTGTGGCACTGTCGATGTATGCTAGTTCACGTGTGTGCTTATCTGTGGGCGTGGCTTGTTCATTTATTCATGCATGCGACGTGACTGTCCTGCGCGCGCGTGCCTGGGGTCCTCTGTGTGCTCCATTATGGGCGTGTGTGTATATCCAGTTCTGTCCTTGGTTGTGCCGTGTATATTCCGTATCCTGGTGCGCATGTGGTATATGTCTGTTTATGAATCGTGTTGTCAATTGTGTGTTCTTGTGTGTGTCTTTGTGCGCGTGCTGAAACTCTCCAGTCCTCTGTACTATAAAGACTATGCCCCATGCGAAGCATACGCCGCGGCGAGAAAGTCACTGTTAGAAACCATTGACACCCTCCAAACAAAATGCCTGCGAATTTGCTGTGGTGCCTCACAGAGTAGCCCTCGCGACGCAATCAACGTAGAGTGTGGAGAAATACCATTAGATCTGTGAAGAGAGGAACGGCTTCTCAAATTCTGGACATACCTACAGAGTTCTGCGCCCACCCACCCTACCAGGGAGGTATGTCTTCCATGCAAGGAGCACCTAAGACACAAGGTACTGCCCAAAATGACCAAAAAGACCAAACCACCAGGCCTGTTAATGACAGAGCTCGCCAGTACTACTGAACTGGTAAACGTCGAAATAGAAAGCTCAAGGCCGGCTCCTGACCCGCCATGGGTACTACCGCAGATCAAGGCGCATGACAGCCTATCCTCACAGATAAGCAAGAAAGACCCACCGGCGCTAATTAAGAGCTACGCTCTGGAAAACATCGACACCAGATGGAAGGAGCACAGGAAAATCTATACCGATGCCTCCAAAATGCCCAACTCCGGCGAATGCGGAGCAGGAGTAGTCATAGGTGACCAGGAAGAAGTCCTCAAGTACAAGCTTCCGAATCACCTGCCGATATACACAGCCGAACCGGTGGCAATTAAAAAGGCTCTAGAATGGATTAAAACAGCAAATCCAGGAAAATACGTTACCCTCACAGACTCACTAAGCTCGGTGAAGAGCTTCAAATCTAGCAGCAGCAAGAGCAGGGACAACCTAATCAAGGAAATCCGGCAGCTGTATGCAACCGTGGTGACTGACATCAAAACTGTGGACATCGACTGGGTCCCAAGCCATGTTGACATTAAAGGCAATGAACAGGCGGATGAGGCAGCCAAGCAAGCGCTCAAAGATGGATCTATGACCAGCATAGGACTTTCAAAGTCCGAAGCGAACGCCCTAGTCAAAAGGCACATCAACAGCAAATGGCAAAGACAATGGGATGAAAGCACAACCGTAAGATTCCTGTTCAGAATTGTCCCTGGAGTCAAACGTAAATACCAAAACCACATCCCAGGACGCCAAGGCGACATTGTATTACGCCACATCAGAATGGGTCGGAACAGCGTTAACCAGATACGAAAAAAACTCAACCTGTCAGACACAGACCAATGTGAAGCCTGCAAGGAGACTGAAACTCTAGACCACTTCTTCCTACGGTGCACTGAATATACAGGCATTAGAAAGGAACTCATCAATACGCTGAGAAAGGGAAATTTCAATCTTGACCCTATAGAAGACATTATAGCGATGCGTGACAGACAGATCAACCACGAATTAATCAAGTTTGTGCTTGCATCGGACAAACACATCACATAATCAGAACACATTTTGTTTAGTATTCATTAGGCCACAACAGTCTTATTCATGTGTGTTGATAAGCTGTGGTCGCAATGAATAATCTTACAAATTTGGCCAGTAAATGTTAGCGTTAAATTACGCCACATCAGTCTTATTCAAGCGTGTCGATAAGCTGTGGTCGTAAACGTTCAAACCAGAATGCAAACACTTAAACAAAATATAATTAATATATTAGTTAGAGCTAAATTACGCCACATCAGTCTTATTCAAGCGTGTCGATAAGCTGTGGTCGTAAACGTTCAACCGAGCTTACAAACACTTACAGACAAAATATAATCAATATACACATGCATACCTGCGGCCACATCAGTCGTATTCAAGCGTGTTGATAAGGTGTGGTCGCAATGAATAATCTTACAAATTTGACCAGTAAATGTTAGCGTTAAATTGCGCCACATCAGTCTTATTCAAGCGTGTCGATAAGCTGTGGTCGTAAACATTCAAACGAGCTTGCAAACACTTACAGACAAAATATAATCAATACACACATGCATGCCTGCGTCATGGGTTTATAAACATTCGCATTGAATGTTTAGCGTTCATTAGGCCACATCAGTCTTATTCATGCATGTTGATAAGCGGTGGTCGCAATGAATAATCTTACAAATTCGACCAGTAAACGTTAGCGTTAAACCACGCCACATCAGTCTTATTCAAGCGTGTCGATAAGCTGTGGTCGTAAACGTTCAAACAAGATTGCAAACACTTATAAAAAAAATGTAAGTAACCTACTCGTGCATGCCTGTGTCATGAATTGATGACCCAGAGTGTGTGAGTACATGCCCCAAAACATCTGTCCATATTGTCTGTTTTCTTTTGATCTCTTTCTTTTTCTTTCAGCATTGTGCCCTTTCTTTTTTCTTTCAGAGCCAGAGGCGGAGCTAAATTGCGGCAACGAACCCAACAACGACAGACGGGCAGAAAGACAGATGGAGGACTGGAACAGACAACAGAACAACAGATGGGCCTACCTGCCGATGGACCGCGAGGGACATGGACGTGTGTCCATCTCATTCATGGTCCGTCGGCGGCTATGTTGGTCAGTGGAATGGACTGACAAACCAATCAACAAATGGATAGACTGACGGACAATTCTGGGCACAGCAAGCTGCTGGAATACGCTTAAGCAATGTACTTGGCCCCACTTGCTCAGTCTTCTCGGATGGGACTTTAAACTGAGGTCCTGTCATACAGTGCTCGTCACTGTGTGAACGTGAGCTAGGGCTAGGTAGGCAAGAAATTTCGGCATAATCAAAGTAAACCGGATACTGAATGGATTCGTCCTCGAATGGAATCACGCAACACACAGGTTACAAAATCAAATCAAAATTGCTAGAATTGGAATCTTTCGGACTTTTCAATGGGTCTATGGAGGGACGCAACCCGGATGACTGATCGAGTTCGTCCTCGGACGGACGCAGTCACCATACGGGCTGCCTAATCAATCAAAATCAAACAAATGCGCGCTGGTGCATGCTCGGATGATGGTCAAAAGAGCAAATGGGTCCCAGGACCCTAAAGACCCCACATCCCAATCTCCCTGCACACCCCCCCCCCCCCCGCCAGGGTACATCAGGTCACAAGACCGCACGCACCCACACACCCCACACCCAGTACCTACCCCATTCCCTTCCCCACCCCTGCTAGGCCCAGGTTAGGCCCTCCCCATCCCCCACGCCCAAGCATGAGGAGCAACAGAAAAGCCATGGTCAAGAACACCACATGCCATCTTCAACATGAGACAAAATCGAGAGACAACGACCAACACACACGCACGCACGCATGCACGCACGCACGCACGCACGCACGCACGCACGCACGCACGCACGCACGCACGCACGCACGCACGCACGCACGCACGCACGCACGCACGCACGCACGCACGCACGCACGCACTAATGCACAAACCGACGTCACAAGAATTCACAAGAATTCAACAGAAACCACAAAGGCCAGGCGTGAGTCTAGACCCTAGCATTGGGAACTAGCAAATAAACGCCTTAAATATTACAACACACACACACACACACACACACGATGCAACGTGCAGTAATGTCGAAGGAGGTGAATATCAGTGAGCCCAGTGGTTGGATCTTCTTCCACCGATTTCTCCCGGCCACCCTGGCGGGACACATTTGTCACTGACTTGATCTGTCGTTAATAGGCGTTCATGAGTAAACTACATCTTGGCTTCGTTCGCAGTGCCAAGAATGTTATAATGGGGCAATTTTTTCTCGTCTATGTCAATAGAGGGATCAATTTCTAGCTATGCCACGCCCATCTCTAGCTAATCCACACGCACGCTTTGCCCGTGTTGGGATAGATCAGGCACACCATTTCCAGAATCACAATATCAAGGTAACTTTACAGGTAAGCTGTGGAATATTTTGAAACTAATTTGACTGGGTGCTGTTATTGCCTATAGACGAAATATTCAACAGAATGTTTTATTAAATAGTAAAGACATACATTTCGTACACTTGGTGGATTATTCCATGAACCTGACAGGGTTATAGATACGTCATTCATTACGTATTTTGAATGTGACGTCGGCCTACATGTGGCGTAATTGATTATGACATTATATACTTTAGTGACAGATCGGATCTATCCATTGCCTTTGTCAGAATAAGATCATAGATAGGAATGTAATAGTCCTTAGTTTGCACACACTGTTGCTTTAATCAATTACAGAAGAAAGACAGCCTGTGATATGCAACAAGACGTCTAATGACTTGTGGCTCTCATATGGACCGTTAGCATTGAACCATTTGCATTTAAATAAACATGATGGATAATTTTCGGAAAATCCAAGATGACCACCAAAGGAATTGACCAATCAAAATTATGTATATACGTCTGAAGCCTACCCACCTATGGTCCTGCCAGCTGAGTTTGATTGAAATCTGCCAAGCGGTTAATGAGGTGTAGTCTTTTAACTGATTTACCTAAGCTTTTGGAAAATCCAAGATGGCCACCCAAAAAATTGACCAGTCAAAATTCTGCGTACTAGATATGAAGCCTGCTACCATAGGGTCCTTCCATACAAGTCTGGTTGAAATCGCTCAAGCAATTGATGAGGAGTAGTGTTTTAAACGACATCTGCTAGGTTTTCATAAAATTCAAGATTGTCACCATATTTACAGCCATATAACCCTTCCCACCAAACTATGTTGAAATCCACCAAGCGTGTAACGTGGAGTAGCGTTTTGACAATTTCCGGTAATAAACTTTTAAAAGAGTAGTAGGCCTACAATTTGGTTGAATCCATCTAGTCAAATTTTGTTGAAATATGTCAAGAAGCTAAAGGAAGAGTAGAATTTTTACCCTTTCCGGTAGATTTTTGATAAGTTCTAAAATTTTCACCCAAAAAATAGATCAATCAAAATTCTGAAACGATGTTCTAGAGCCTACCACCATCCATCTAGTAAAATTTGGTTGAAATATGTCAAACAACTATGGAGGAGTAGCAATTTGACCATTTCCGGTAGATTTTTCACGAAATCAAAGATTTTCACTCTAAAAAATTAGCAACCAAAATTCTGAAAAACTGCTTAAGAGCCTACCACCATGGAATCCATTTAGCCAATTTTGGTTTAAATATGTCAAGCAGCTAAGAAGGAGTAGCATTTTGACAATTTCAGGTAGATTAAAAATAATATTTAAGAGTTTCACCCAAAAAATAGATCAATCATAATTCTGAATAGGGTTTCTAGAACCGACCACAATAGAAGGCATCTAGTAAAATTTGGTTGAAATGTGTCAAGCAGCTAAGGAGGAGTAGTATTTTGACCATTTCCGGTAGATCTATTTAATCAAAGCTAAGATTTTCACCCAAAAAATGGCTCAATAAATATGCTGAATAGAAGTTCTAGAGCCTACCACCGTAGAATCTATCTATTCAAATTTGTTTGAAATATGTCAAGTAGCTATGGAGGAGTAGTATTTTAACAATTTCCGGTAAATTTTCACCAAAAAAATTGACCAAGCAAAATTCTGAAAACTGCAGGATACCAGCATAGGATCCTTCCAGCCAAATTTGGTTGAAATCGGTCAAACCGTTAAGGAGAAAAAGTGATTTGACGGACGACGGACGGCCGCCATAGCATTAGCTCACATGAACTTTCAGGCCAGGTGAGATAAAATAAAACTGCATCAGCTTCTTTCTGAGTACTTGACTCAAGAGCCAAGCTTTTCAAGATGTATTTATTACTCCCAGATCGCACATGTGATACATGGGGGTATAAACAATGTACAATTTATACAGTGGCAAGACAGTTTACATGTTATTTACATATCTCTAATAGAATAACTCATAATATTGGGAGACAAAATAGTTTAGATTTATTACAGCAATATGATTAGTTCTTTTCAGGCAAGCTATTTCTATATTAACTATTATTCTGATCACAATTTCAATTTCTTTTCAAATATTATCTTTATTAGCTTATTTGCTGTGTTTTTGCAACTGTTTCATCTTTTTAGAATTGCTTAATTGTTGCATTTATTAGTTGGCAATCTTTAGATAGTAGTTCTGTGTTGTTACTAGAGAAAAACTGGGAAGATTTTTAATAATTGGGCTGCTTACGGTTGTATTTAGGTAGCGTTTTTAATCGTAATGTATGAAGAAGTCGCAAATACAAATGTAATGAAACTCATCTCCAATTTCGTTTCTGTCACAAATACTGCATTTCCTTTCTTCTCTTGGTATTCATCCCCACCCCACCACCCACCCCACCATTTGAATTTGTAATGAACGCTTACTGGTCCTAAACCCAGTGAACACTATTCTCTGTCTCTATCAATAAGTCTAAGGAGGAGTGTTTCAGTTTCCAAGTTAGTCTTAAAGGAATTATATATCCTACCGTTCCACGATTCCTTCATTTGGGTCAGACATGATTGTATAAAGCCCTCTATGTTTCTGGTAATCGAAGCTTGACTGATTTTGGTGTTACGAAATATGTCTTCCAAAGGTATTATATAAAACGGTTTAAAGCATGTTAGCCAATTTGTATGGTTTTCCGTTTTCATTTAGAATCCCTTAACATACAATTATACATTTGACAACAACTTCACTGCATCATCATCGCCACCGCCGCTACCACAACCACCACCACCACCACCACCACCATGTCTGCTTCTGAAAAGTGATAATCCGTTCGAATTCTCTCCTTTCAAAAATAACCGGCTAATTGTGATTGTTACTCCCCCTGGGATTCGCTGGCACGAATTGGATCTATGTTTATGCCTCTAATGACGAAATTTGACCAAGAACGTATTTGCTTATTGAATCTCCATTTGCAGACCAAGAGAAGACTACTTTTGACAAGTTACAACTGGAATGACTGGTTCGGTTGCCAAGCCAGTCATTTCAGCGGTAAATTGTCAAAAATAGTATTCTCTTGGCCTGCAAATGGACATCCTCCAATACCACGACAAAGGCCGGCTTTAGCCGGCTACGCCGCTTCGTCATGGAAGAATTAAACAAAAACGTTGACATGTGAGACTTTCTGTTTGCCACAATGCAATCTTAATGCTTGAACGCGTGTTCATCACTCATTTGAAATACATTGAATAACTCTCAACGTGGCACTTTGCATAGTTTGACTTTGTCATGCTTTATTGACGTTTCTGAACGACTTGTCACTGGGCATTGGCTTCCCTTGTGCTACAGAATGTGGGTAGTTATTGCAAATCATAGTTTACGAAATTCGTCAATTGCACTTTGTGGAACAGGTTTTTCTATTTCTAGTATTAGACGTTTCAGGCACATCATCTCTCAAAGGTATTCAGATTTCGTTTGACAGTCCCTCCAATGGTGAGAGCAGAGCCGGATTATGGAATCGCGGCAAGGCGTAAACGTGCTAGAACGCGGTGGCCCCGAAAAATAAGGACCCCCACATCATAAATCATAGTTTATCGTGTTTTATCCATTTGAGTCTGTAATTCCAGTATCTCACTTTTGCTTTAGGCTGCACCGGCTTTCAGTAAAAATTAGTTTCAAAATAGTCAACATTTTGATACATACCTAACTAATTTATTGTATTTGGTAGTAGTAGTAGTAGTGGTGGTGGTGGTGGTGCCGCGCAATCTCCGAGGTGTACTAGAAAACTACCTCCGACACATGTTTGCCGAAAGCTCCCATGAGCCGCATAATAAAACACGATGCATTCGATTACTAGTATCAGCAGAAAGACTAGGCCTATATAAGCATATTTATATTGGACTTCGTGCACCTTATCATAATATATGTTATATAATAGGGAGAATGGCTTTAGCTGATATTTGTGGACTGAATAGCTTCAAATAGAATTCCCTCTATCCAGAATTAAAAGCACCATTTATTTCGCGGTTTGGTCAAATTGGTGAGAGTATAACTGCCGGATTTGCCTTACCAAATAATATCGATGTAAGTATAGAATAAAGATTGCCTCCAGAAATATGCTTTGTCATTTTGACCAGTTTTCGAATTTATTTTTCTCATTTCTTGTCAAATCGCATACTCGTCGTCTCCATTCAAGATTGACCAGCTTGAAGGAAATTGAACGCTCACAGAATGCATCTCACGTGCTGTACAGCTCAAGAATAATTTAAAACAGAACAAAATAAAACGTCTTGTTGAATAATACTCTGGATTTAACGTAATTTGAATTTTTTGGAAATATTTAAACTTATTTATAAGCTGACTGTACATGCATATTTATGTGGTTATATTGTCGGAAGAATGGCTTTAGCTAATATTTGTGTACTGAAAACTGAAAAGTGTCAAATAGCGTTTCTTGTATCCAAAATTAAAAACACCATTTATTTCACGGTGTGGTCCAATTCACGAATCCAGTTTCTTAGTCAATCATATGACGTCATAATCAACCACGTAACGCGTGGGCTGACGCCATAATTAATTACGTCATGAATGACGGAGCTAAGTTCGTCACAAACATTTGAATGATGAATGATTAATATTTGTTGTACTAATTGTGTGTCTTTACTATATAAGAAACATACTGTAGAATATTTTGAAACTAATTTGACTGGGTGCTGTTGCTGCTATAGTCAGCAACAGCACCCAGTCAAATTAGTTTCTAAATATTCTACAGCTTCCCTGTATAGTTTTCTGGAAATTGCTAATCGGGGAGTTCAGGGATCCATCGATCTCAATATGGGCGACGCGTGGGTGGGACTTAGCTAAATATGGGCGGGACATCGCTAAAACTGGATTCCTCTATTGGGAAGAGAATAACTGCCAAATTTGTGTTAACGTGTAATTCCGATGTATGTGTAGAGCGAGGATTACAAATCAATAATGTACTTTGTCATTATTACCAGTTTTCGAATTTAATATTCTTCCCATACATTGTCAAATCGCACACGTCTCATCTTTATTCAATACAATATTCTTTTAGCATGTCTACATTTCTATATAATGGCCTGCTCGGATGTTGGGGTGGGGGTGGGGAAGGGTGGTTATGCGGATCTAGATGTTCCCACAATGCATCACATGCATTTCGGGAGGTACAGTACGGCTAAGAAATAACTCAACACGGAAACATTTTAACTTATTGATAAGCTGAACTGTACATGTTTATTTATAGAGTTATGTAAGAGATCATATTATATGTCCAGAAGAATGGCTTTAGCTGATATTCGTGGACCGAAATGTGTCAACGAGAATTCTTTGTACCCAGAATTAATAGTATAGGCCTATTTCACGGTTTGGGCATATTGGGGGGAGTATAACTGCAGGATTTGTCTTACAAAATAATGTAGATGCAAGCATAGAATAAGGTTTGACAGAAATATGCATCGTCATTGTTCCCAGTTTTCGAATTTATTCTGCCCATTACTGGTTAAATCGCAGATTTGTGGTCTGTCTTCATTGCAATATCTCGGAGCTTTTCTACTTTTCTATAGAATGTCGTTCTACGGAGATACGCCATTAGTCATTGGGGTGGGGTGGGGGCTGGTTTGGATGCTCCCAGAATGCGTCTCGTGTATTAGAGGATAAGCATTATATCCCAGAAATAACTTCACACCAAAGCGAAAGGAAACGTACTGTTGACGTCAGCCACCTCCGCTCAAATTAACTCAAAAATATTCAACAGATTATATCTTACGTCATGTTCAAAATTGTTCTAACTAACATATTCTGTTTTCGTTTTGGAAACGTCTTAGCATCTTTGTGAGCTGTACTGTACATACATATTTATGCCGTTGTATAAGATATCATATTATATCTTAGCTAGAATAGCTGTAGGTGATATTTGTGGACTGAAAACCATCAGACACAATTGAGGCATCCAGTTTCTCAGTCAATCGTTAGTCGTCATAATCAACTCCGTCACGTGTAGGCTGGCGTCATAATCAATTACGTCATGAATGAGATAATTAAGCCCGTCACAAACGCTTAATAGTCCGACAAGTTGTACGAAATGTATGTCTTTACTATTTTATAAACATTCTGTTGAATATTTTGAAAGTAATTTAAATGACTGGGCGCCGTAGCTGCCATAGGCAGCAACGGCACCCAGTCAAATTTGTTTCAAAATATTCAATAGGATACCTGTATAGTTTTCCTGAAATTGCGATTCAGAGAGTGCAGGGATCGATTGATCCCGAGACAGACGAAGCGTGCATGAAACTTAGCTCGAGGTGGGCGGGACATAGCTAAAACTGTATTCCTCTATTCTTTGTAGCCAGAATTAATGGTACCTAAAACTTCACAACGCGATCAAATTGCCGAGAGCATAACTTCCGGATTTGTCTTAACAAATAATGTCAGTGTATGCATAGAGCAAGGATTACTGCAAATGTGCTATGCCATTGTTAGCAGTTTTCGAATTTACATTAACTTTCTATTCATTGTTTGTGTAATCGTTTACTCGTAATCTCTACTCAATGCGCTAACTATACCTCCATAGTGTTTGGGTGCCTGGAAGTCACCAATTGGGCATTTTGGGGAAACTGGATTCTCCAAGAATGCATTCCATTTATTTCCACTGCTACACCGAGTTTCACTTAACTTGTAATTATTCAGCCATCTCCTAGAAAATTATTCTTATATGGAAAAGCACATTTTCGAACGTTAACCATTTGAACCCCAAAAAGCCAAAACACCAAAATCATTTACGATATCATAAATATTCTCTGGACTATATTTGACTGGAAGCTGTTGCCGCCTATGTTCCTGTCCTATTAGTTTCAAAATGGCCAGCATCTTACCTATATAGCTACCTTGAATTTGAATTCAGGAAATGCTCTGGGCGCGTATGCCTTAGAACATCCATGCATAAATATGCTTATTAAATCTGTTTGGCGTCCATCTATGAGTTTCAAAACGTTTCACGGAAATGCCTTAAACAATTTCAAGGAAACAGGATTGCCAAAATTTCTGCGCCGATCTTGAATTGTCCAAAATTTCAAAAAGAATTCCATAATGACTAGAGGTCATTAACCCCATGGAAGAGTTGACCTACGTTAGAAGGATTCAGAGAATCAATCTAAATCTACGCTAGATCACTTGACCGTCTGACTGATGCAAGCCACCAGTTAAGCATTTCAAGCGACAATACCACTGGACCTGCTGAACGTTTTGAAAACAATTTGACTGAACGTTGTTGGTGGCTTATCTACCAACAACTTTCAGTCAGGTGGTTTCAAAATATTCAGCATATCCAGAATTAACCCCCATTGGAAATGTAGTCCGCAGAAACTCAACATGCCGCTCTACCTATTTCAACCAGCGTGCCACATATGGTTTTTTTTCATCAAAGAACAGTATTTTTAATTTGTTTTCTTTTTTCACAGCCATTAGAAAATTTATCACGTGTAAATGCCAAGGATGATGGTGTGAATATCCAGTTTGATCATGGTACGACCACTCTAGCTTTTAAGTTCCAACATGGCTTATTGTGGCTGTTGATTCCAGAGCGACTGTAGGATCGTTTGTAGGTAAGGAGTATTCTACGTAATGATTATCACTAGTGCAATGATGCCGTGCTCTAATGATGTGCGTCGCGGGCAACGCGCCTAGCAGGCCTGTTATTTTGCTACTTTTAAAATGTAGAATTATACATTTTGAAAATTTTTAATAGAAAGCTAAACAATCTAAAAAGATCAATTTAAAAGCTCGTTCCAAATGAGCTCTTACTAAACTCGTGTGATAAATTTGATACGAAATGCGAACTTTGGTGGGATCTTCTATGTGTTATAAGTCCCTTTGGGACAGTGAGGCAGATTTCGCGTACCAATAGAAGGACGAGCCAGTTATTGCAAACTCTCGAATCTTTAAAAGAGTTGTCTTTGGCTGCAAATTTAGATTCCCTTTGACAAGACCTCTATTTGCTGAAGAAATCTGTGTCTAATTTTGTGTAATTAGTTTCAAAATATTCAACTGAACACTTCTTCGAAGGCAGATGAGTTTCCTTATTTGACCTTTTGGGTTCAAAAATATTAAGTAGACTGATATACAATACAGCTCATAAATATGTTTACACGTTTCCAAAACAAAAAAGCAGATAGTGTATGTTAAGAGTTTTAGGTAAATTCTGAACACGATGTAAGAACTGTTCTTTTGGATATTTTGAACATAATTGGATTGGAAGACTCAGGTTTAAGGTTGTGGACCAATTATGCGCGCGCGTGTGCGTTTGTGCATGCGTGCATGCGTGCAGGCCCGGGCGTGTGCGCGGTTGGTTGTTTTAGTATTCCCTTAATTTTATGTGTTTTTGAGCCATGGAACTGGTCTGTGCTAATGTATGGCTCTATGCATGTTACACGCCCATGAGTTAGAGGTATTCGTGAGCAGCTTTGCATTTCGATATCACGTACACCACTATGGGATGGAACCAACGAACTACATAATGTCTCATCCGAATATATGATGCATGATCGCTGTATTCTTGCCCTGTAGGTGGGGCTTAGAATACACCTTCCGTATCCTCTGTGTAACGTACGAGGCGACTAAAGGAGGTAAGGGTGAGGTAATCCTGACAGAAACCTCGAGTGCTGAAGACGGAGGTTCCAGGCCGCACGGCGCACTCTAATAAACCATGGATCCCCGCACTTAACGCTTATGATCATGTCGATAGTCAAATTAGGACTGGCGGTATGATCAGCGAACGAAAAGAAGAAGAAAGATCACTGTATTCTGCAGCTGGAGGCACATCATACACATGCAATCAGTCATTCATCGTTTTTTACCACTGTATCTTGTCCTCAGTCAAAATCTCTCGCTTCCTCAGATCATTCTTGAACTGAATATACAGAGTCCTGTTTTCTTGAGGTCACTTCGCAGCACACTTAGCATGCTTAAGGATGGAGAATTCCAGGTTTCTCTGTGCTGGTGTGGCCCCTGGCATCCTTCTGGCGTGCTTCTATTCCTCGTCTATGTAGCACACCTCGTCGACATATACCATCTCTATAGCGGCATACCCAGCATGAACATTGGGTAGGGTGGGGAGGGGTGTTGGGGTGGGTGGGGTGGGGATGCTGGGGTGTGTGTGTGGTCCTGTGGAATTTTTCTGCACAGATTTCAATACAGCAGCAACGTAACAGATGAAACGCACAGGGAATAGACCATCTCCATGTGGGGAGCCGATTGATGTATCAAACTCTACAAAGTTCACTGACCTGACTCGTACTCTCAGCTTGGTGTCTGCAAGTACTAATCTCACTAATCACAGCTTATCTTCATTGCAACTGGCCTTGTGTAGTACATCTAGTATCTTTGGACATGAGTATTGATACAAGTATGCGCGGAGCCCATACAATGTCACTCAACAGGATCCAGTGAAGTCACAGATCTTTCCTCGGATGCGGCATATGGTAATGCCGGATAGGGGTCTCCACATGCTGCTGATGAGCGCAATGATTGGCTGGATGGCGGGTGGCTTCTTGGGTGTTGGTACCATTCGAATAATTCATTGCTCATGCCATCAAGTCCGGATGCACGCCTAATTTTCAGGGCGTTGAGTGCCTTCTATACTTACACTGTTTAAATTTGTATTAGTAATGGCATGGGGTCACCTAAATGCATGCAACGTCTTGTCATCGTAACGGGTGTACCGCTCCGTGAACATTCTAGAATTGCATCCGCTTTGCACTTACACTAAAATGTCCTTCAGAGTTATGTACAGTGAGTGGTAGCGAGTAGTCAGCAACTCTCAGTGCTCGAGCTGCCCACAGCTGCCTGTGACAGTCGTCCGTGCCAGTGAATTCATATGCTAAGGCATTCATTGATGTGGCGCAGAATGTTATTGCGTTTCGTGTAAAGCGTGGTGCAGTCTTTTCTTTGCCCACTTTGATAGATGCGTAGCCGTAGTGCTCTCTGCGCTGCTGAAATTTTTCGACTACAGATTCATCAGTACACGTAGTTAGGTTGTTGATTTTGACAACAATGGCGGTGATAGCTGATGGCCCCATCCATTAGAGTATTTTGGTTAGGGCTTCCTTTGAATCAGAGCTGACGCCGATGGTAGATATCTGCTCACCGTTTTGTATGACATTTGGGTGCCAGTGTCGCTGATGGGCTTGAGTAGGTCCTTGGTGACTCTATCCTCTGGCTGGGAATAACGTTTGGATTTTAGGTAGAGATGGTTCATCTGAAAATGTTGCTTCTGTTTTGTGTAGTATGAAGTTTATTTGTTTGAAAACTGCTGTTATAGCTTTAGCGCCTGCTGTCTCTTTGTAGTCAGCAATGCGTCCGTCCTGTACATGTTGCCCAGTGACAGCATTGGCGTTTGATAGCCGTATTTGCGGCAAATAGGCTGCTTGGACTGAGGCATGCTACCGGTGCAACATTTTTGCTGTTGCGTTTCCCCTCTGCACTCGTATCCCACGTACACTCGAAGTCTTGATTGTTGTCCACCTGGTTGAGTTTACCCGGCTTGGAGTTCACATCTCAACACACGAATAGTTGTCATCTGACTACGGTTGTGATGGCGGAGCTCAGTTCTGCATAGAAGAAATGTTAGTTATATTACTTAACCAAATAGAATATCTGAATTTTATATAGACAATTCGGTGTTTTAAACCTTTAGCTACCAAGTCATATGTTTTCTTAAGAAGCTAGTTGCATTGATCAGTAAAATGGTTTAAAATACATTTCTCCTTGTAGATTGGGTCTTCTCGGCAGTTATCTCCTCTTGCTGAGAAGAACTTGCAGTGTGATATGAACATGTTCTTTATGTTTCTTTGGTCTTTCATTCAAGATCGCAGACCGTGAAGAAGGTTATCGAGATCAATCCATATCTACTGGCCACTATAGCTGGTGGTTCTGCCGACTGCGCGCACTGGCTGAGATTTCTATCAAAACAATGCCGGTTAGTGGTACATGCATCCTATCACGTGCATATTTGAATATTTCATTGTCCATGCCATCACGTCCGGATGCACGTCCGTTGTTCAGGGCTTTGAGTGCCTATCACCACGACTGTGCACCTTTCAAAGTGTCCAAAGTGAAAACCGTACCAAGCTATTTGGCCATGTGCTAAGGTACAGTTGCACCTTCAACTCGCGGTATTTATCGCCTTCCATGGCAACGCATGTGACTGGACCGGTAGTGGCCGAAAAAACCGGCCCAGGTTGGCCTGGCATTGCCCAAGTACCGGCCACTCTGCCGATGGCCTTTCTAACTATGCCCCGCACATTTCTAACTACACCCGCGCATTTCTAACTATGCCTCGCACATTTCTAACTATGCCCCGCACGTTTCTAGCTATGCCCACAATTCTCAGAATCCCATTTTCATGGTAATCATACAGGTAAAATTCAGGGGTATTTAATGTTATCATTTTTATTTTTACCAAACCATTGACTGTTGTCAGTTAAATTTATATAGAACATTATTATAGCATCGAGAGCAAAATGACAATCCAATTATATCAGTCTGCTTTGTAATTTTAGCGTAAATACTTAGCCACTTCAAGCATAGTGGGTACATCTATTGGACACACGCACGCACGCACGCACGCACGCACGCACGCACGCACGCACGCACACGCGCACGCACGCACGCACGCACGCACATACACATGATGCGTTCAAGCGGGTTTCAGGGATCAACTTTATTGGAAAATTGGTCAAAATATCAGTTTATATGATATTTAGAATCTCAAATTCGGCCTCATTTCATATCACTAATTTCAATCTCGTCTAAAATTATCACATGTGGTAATTTTGGACGCGGTTGATCGTAGTGATTTGAAATGGTACCTCGTTCCAGATCCTCTACTTTCATGGCATCTTGTTAATGTCATAAATGTGTTTCCTATATCATAGGTCCTATAAAATGTTTCCTTCGCTCGGTACTGCCATACTTGTTAACATTTGAAAGAATGTATTGCCTGAACTGCTGAATAATAATTGTCGACAAGAATGGCAACCATGCGTAACGATGACAACCACCACATTGTTTTGATTCCACATTCTGCCCAGTTGTTGCTAATTACATATGTATATGTATCATTGCATAATCTGTTGTCTTAATTACTTCCATTAGGTTATATGAGCTGAGGAATAACGAGCGTATTTTTGTGGCAGCAGCTTCTAAGTTGTTAGCCAATATAAAAGACTGGATTGATTATTGTGAGTTAATATTGGACACACATGCACATATTTCCATTTCTAGCTATGCCCCGCCCCTTTCTAACTATGCCCGTACATTTATAACTATGCCCCGCCCCTTTCTAACTACACCCGCGCATTTCTAACTATGCCTCGCACATTTCTAACTATGCCACGCACGTTTCTAGCTATGCCCACAATTCTCAGAATCCCATTTTCATGGTAATCATACAGGTAAGCTGTTAAATATTTTGAAACTACTTTTACTGGGTATTGTTGCTGCAACAGCACCCAATCAAATTATTTCAAAATATTCAACATATGTTTTTTAAATAGGAAATCCACCAAAAACATTTAAATCGTACAGTTGATGGACTTTTCCAGCCTCATGACGTAGTATTTCCATCAATTATGGTTGTGGCGTCAGCCTACTTGTGACGTAATTAATTATGACGTGATATACTTGAGTGCCAGATTGGATGCCTCTACTTTCATTACGTAATTAATAATATTCACAAACAAGCAACATGGATGATTCCAGTTTATCCCTTCATCATATGACTTCATAATCAACTACGTTACGTGTAGGCTGACGTCGTCATCAATTAGGTCATGAATGACGTAGAAAAGTTCGTCACGAATGCATAACTGATGATGGACTGATCGTTGTTATACGAATTGTATGTCTTTACTGTTTAATAATTATGCTGATGAGTATTTTGAGACTAATTTGACTGGGCGCTGTTGCTGCAACAGAAGTTACCCGAGTGTATAGTCTTCTGGAAATTAATAGCCAGGGAGTTCAGCGATTGATTGATCCCAACACAGTCAAAGCGTGAGAGGAGCTTGGCTAGAGATGGGCGGGGTATACCTAAAACTGGAATTATCCATTGCTGTCTGGTGTGTGTTCTACTGAGTTCTTTCAATCATTAATCGCCAAATTTTGACTGGACGCTGTTGCTGCCTTAGCACCCAATTAAATTAGTTCCAAAATATTCAATAGCTTACCCGTATAGTTTTCTAGAAATTGATAGTCAGGGAGTTTTTATTTTTTATTGACGCACTGGCAACGTGCGGCTTCAATTTCCATGTGCTAACTTAGCCGACAGTCATGCACCCATTAGTTTAATTTGTTGATCACCATCTCCCGGTCGGGTGATCGAACCGCCATTCTGCAACTCCGCATAGCATGAGCAACCAGGCATCTTTCCACTGGACCACCGCACCAAGACTAAAAGTCAAGGATTGGCCGACCAGCTTTCACATGTCTGATATACTGACACACTGACGATTCATATGGGACTATCTGTGGATGCACCTGCCACAATTCAATCCTAGGCTTTTACGCCTATTGTACTCTGACTCCAGCACGGCTCTGGCAGTATATATATATATTATTTGTTATTGACGCACTGGCAACGTGCGGCTTCAATTTCCATGTTAAAATCGACACGGAAATGGCTGAGTTATCCACGGAAAACCCCTTGAATTATGTTCAAAATATTACTTTGACGTCGTAGCCACGTGTATGCATGGAAAGTTCTAGAATGTTCTAGAACGTAGCAAATACGTCACTGACCTAGCTGCATGCTGATTGGCTACTGCTCTGCCGCTGATTGGTTGAGGCGCTCAGCTCTGACGTTACAGCGAGTATAAAAGGGGTAAACAATCGAGAATCAGGAGCATGGTCGGCGTGGAGACTGTTCCTGCCGAGAACTGACTGGCGGTGCGGACTAGACTAGTGGACCGGAACACTGACGGAAGATACAGCACATCATCGCGGTTCCTTACGGCTTTCAGCTCACCCGCACGTAAAAGCAGTTCTCAGACTTTCCGCATTACTCAATTTTGGATGCTCTCGGATGGCCATCCGAGAGCAAAATAATTAATTCAAGTAATTGTTCCCGCTTCCGAACTTTACCAAAGGGAACACCTGCGGAAAGGGCCCTTGCGGCCCAGGATGTAATACAACATGATGTAGAGCTACGGTGATTCTTGGTGGATGACTCGCCGGATCTGCCAACCACGCTGAAGAGTGGACACTAAATACCGCACTACATGTCATGTGTGTTTTAAGTAACTTTTTGACCAATGAACATTGCTAGGTGCACCGCAAGAGCTATGCGACGCATTCCGCACCGTGTGCCAAGCTATGTAACTGCTTAACATTGTATACCGCCCTCTCTGTTAATGGGCAACCTTCAACGTTATTATTTTCGCCGCCGGACGGATGACTTTCTCACTACTGTATAAATTATATACCAGTTGCTGGGACTATCTAATAAACATCTGCTCACTGCTCTGTTTCACTGTCCTGAGTGTGTACCCTATCTACCCTGCCTGGAGGAGTCAGCTTGCAGGGCCAACCTGCAGAAACCAGTTGCGGGAATCGCCTGCGGAAACGTCTCCAGCTTCAGAGAACGTGTCGACTCCCGTTATGAATATGTTAGCGCATCAATTTCACCAACATAGTAGCCTGGTCCGTACCGATGACTATTAGGTACTCACGTAACTATACTATTGTGTATCTAATTATTTTTTCCGTATTTGGTACTGATGACTAATAGGTAACTTCCCGGTCCTATGACCGCAATTTATAATTTCTTTATTAATGTGCATATTATTCTTGTTTACTGTGGTGCTCTCAACTAGCCGCACCGTCTAAGTTTATCAGTCTATGATACTTAGTTACTTAATTTAATTACAATCTACTTATTTCATTGGTTAGTTGTATATGGCAGCTAGCCATCCAGTTAATATGTGTTGTTTAATTGTAGAACACTTTGGACCGCAGTACGCTAGGAGATACTATACAGCAACATTTATATCTGCATCACTTATTCCCGCCATCATCAATTTTACACTGAGGTCGCTGACCATGCTCCTATTGTTTGAGCCCGCCATGTTACCAACTAAACCTTACAATTCAGCTCGATAGGATAGGTTAAAGTGGTTAGGGACAATTTCTTCGTTTAGAGACATGTAGTGTATGCCTCTTTTCCAGCTGTTGGGGTAATGTAGCCCCACACTCCAGCAAGGTTGTGTCAAATTGGCCAATTAACTATAGGGCCTCACCTATATTAAGTTAGTGTCTCTTTCCACGATCCACCCGCCATATGGCTTTATAATTGTTTGAATTCCCTATCAGCACGCTGATCTGATCCGACCCTGGGAAACTATTGGAGGTTTCCAAGCGATGATGGTTAAAGTGCTGATTTGCACACACTTCCCTCCCACCTCCCCGTATATTTGGATACTTGTTAGCTAGATAACCCTGCCAATGAAGGAAGCTCTGCGAAAACATATAGTTATAATTATGAGATAGTCAGTTTATTTACCGGCCCGCAGTGCATATCTGGGCATATTGGAATTTAACCCTAATGACAGGTCAACTGTTAGATCCGTAGCACGTGGTGACGGACGAGATGCAGATCTCCATCCAATTCGTTGGAGTGCCTGGATGAAGCGTTGGAGCTCGCCATGCCCTCATGGTAAGGATGCTCGCGATGGATATCCGTCTCTCTACCCGCACCATAAAGACATGTTAAGTGATCAAACTTGCTTGTGTGAAATGTAGCTATCGTCCGGGTGATATTTTATGTGGTTGTGGAGCAAGGTAGCCGGATTTTCATCGAATTCGGATGCCTTGTAACGTAACATGTACGCATGCTGTCCTTGGATGTAGATGCTATTCCAAAGCGACCCACGGGAAGCTGAGCGTCTGCGCCTATTGGACATCTGTATCTAAAAGATAGGTAGGAATCCCTGCCACTTGCGGCCAAAGCTAGTTTCCGTTTCTAACAACCAAATGGTAGGTTAGACTGGAGCAGAAGACCCGCATAAATAAAGCGGCATCTACCAATACAGTATCTTTGGAAACTACACAAGACGGTGACCTGGGAATTCTTCGGAAATCGTCGTCCCGTCTTCACGTAAACCAGTGTGCAACACCTTAATGGTAGCTTCACTAGGATTTTCAGCACTTTGCATTTTCTGTTGAACAAAAGAGTGGCCCTTTTTGCCAACTCTTTTCCTCCGCTTCGGCGTCGAAGGCATTTTTCTGTGACGGAGACCCGCGTGAGGCACTTGCCTCTCGCAACAGCGAGAATTCCTGTGACGGAGGCCCGCGCGAGGCACCTTCCTCTCGTACCCTCATGAAACATTCGGTGATGGAGGTCCAGGCGAGGCACTTTCCTCTCACGGCAACATTGTTCTCTCTGTGTGTATTAGGGTATATTAACTTATATTAAGTTACTCAGTGATCTCTTATGCGGATGCCTCTCTTACAGGGATACCTCTGTGGATTCAAGGATCTGTGTGGTACTTCCGGCGACGCCACGTAGAAAGGACACCAGCTAGCTCTATATTGTGTATTATTGTGATCATTCTACTGTCAAACGATTCACCTTGTTTGTATAGTATTTATTAACATTTCTACTGTTTAATTAAAAATTGTTCCATAGCTCTAAATTAGTATGGATAGGCATACCCCTGATACTAATAGTTGGGATGAGACCGTGTGGTTCAATTTTGGCGGCAATGGTCACACGGCCCCACTGGAACATCATTATTCCACCGGCTTTAGAAGTCGGTCTTTGTACACCGCGGAGAGACATCATACGGTATCCACAACCCCCGAGATCTGCAGCTAACCAGCCATCCCGGCCATCGTGCACTTGCGGTGCGATGGGCGGATATCTACCGGCAGACCAGCACGTACCCCCGTGAGCTACATATATATACTATGCGAAGTCCTTGCTATATGCAACCTTACTAGTGTTTCCTGTGAACACTGTTTGCATGATACAAGTCAGGTATGACGTATGGCAGCAAGGGTTTCCAAATCAATGGAGGAATCCTCTCAATCATTCATACGACGTCATAATCAACTACGTCACACATATGTTGACGTCACAATCAATTACGTCATGAATGACGCGAATTAATCCGTCTTAAATGCTTAATAGTCCGTTAAGTTGTACGAATTGTATGTCTTTAGTATTTAATAAAAATTCTGTTGAATATTTTGAAACTAATTTGATAGCCAACAACAGCACACAGTCAAACTAGTTTCAAAATATTCAACAGGTTACCTGTTTGGTTTTCTGGAAATTGAGATTCAGAGAGTGCAGTGATCGATTGATCCGAACACGGGAAAAACGTGGGAGGAGCTTAGCTAGAGATGGACAGTGCATAGCTAAAACGACAAAATGCTGTACGTCCATGAAAGAAGTGGTTCAAAGTTGGATTCAAGTTGATTAGAACAACAGGAAACATGAAATGTTTTAAAATGCAAATATCTCGATACTTTTAAAAACATGTTTTCTTGTATAATTCCTGGGTTTTTTTTTGTGTTTCAGGGCACCATGCTCTGTTGCCGGGATGAAAAGGTAATGTAATATATACATATATAGAATTCAGTAACGCCATCGCAGTTTAAAAAGAGACTTAATCCAAATCCAACAACCATTATACCAACATACTATCCATATGGAGAACCACGCCACAAAATTATGAAATAAATGTAGCCAATTAAATGCACATTTATTCAGGTTTAACTTACTCGAAAATCAAAACTGCCCACACTGTAATGAAATAGAAGACAATAGCCATTACTTATTCAGATGTACCCGCTACAACGAACCAAAACAAAAACTGATATACGACCTAAATAATAATCACATGTCGAACATCTCAGAGAATACATTATCAAATGGAGATCCAGATTTGAACAACACCCAAAAACACCATTATCTTTAGAAATGTCCAAGATTATATTCGGAACACAAAACGGTTTGACACAAATTAGATATGCGTGGAGGTTGATGTGAACGCGAGAATCCAATAACAGTTTACACCCAAAACAAACGAAATCGGATATTAAGCAGTCTACAATGGACACTCGTACTTGGGGCTCGCTGGTGGTGGTCCTCTAGGTCTGGTGGTCGCAAGATCATCGAACCTGGGCCATGGTGCGCAATTGTGGCGTTCAGTGGGCGTGGCTGGACGTCCGACGCTGGTCAATATGTAGGGCATTGGCTGGCGTCGGACGTTATTTTGCGCCTGTTTTGGGCCGCAGCGTTACGCTGGGCCCCTGGAGGGCTGCCGCCGGCTGGCACCAAGCGCTAAATAACAAAACTGAATCTTTAAAGACACAGACCCATATGATATGGTTCGACTTGGTGACGCGGAGTGGCGAGGTGGTGAAGTTTTTTATGCACATATATGCACTGGTGACAACAGTTCAATTGACGGCTATATTAAATAAGCCCACAAACGGCAACTTTTATACTAGTGCGCGCGTGTATGAATTATTCCTCGCTTCATTTCCCGCGCCATCGCGCCGTACCGCACCCAGTTGAACGCATTAGCGCAGCACTGCTGGTGTGCGCGCGATTGGGTGGGGGGGGGGGGGGTGTCCGCCGGAGTGAATTTCTATGCGGCCGCAGCGCTGCGCTAGTGTTGGATTTACGTTGGAGCGTGGCATTGCCCTCTACTGGCAGTGGCTCTCTCTGGTGAATTTCCAATTGTATATATGTACTTATGTTTCTGATCCTACACTACACTGCCACAATTATTACTGTATAATATCTATGTAGGGAGCGAGTCGTAACTAAGTTGTAAACAACGTGTGATTCAATCCGATTTGTCTCTTAGAACAATAAAAATATGTTTAAATCAAATTAGTGCAAATAGGTTTTTAGACGATAGCGAACCTCATTTCTATGCCATACGCCATACTAAGAAAATCACCCACATAGTAATGGTCCTCACAACCATTGCATGCCCAGGTCCACAGAACCTATATAACAACCCCGCCCATCTCCAGCTTAGCTTCGTCCATGTAATCGATGGATCCCTGCACTGCATGAATAACAATTTCTAGAAAACTATAAAGGTAAGTTGTTGAATACTTTGAAACTAATTTGGCTGGGTCAGCAACAGCACCCAATCAAATTAGTTTCAAAATATTCAACAGAATATTTATTAAATACTGAAGACTAAGTCGCGTCATTCATGAAGTAATTTCTTATGACGTCAGCCTCCATGTGTCGTAGTTGATTATGACGTCATAGGATTGACTGAGGCAAACGATTCATTAATTACTATTTTGAAATCATGTGATACAGGTTAATCCTTCTTACGCCAACAGTGCCTCGAAACATGCAACATGTTACTCTTATCAATGGAAGTATCCAGTTTATCAATCAATCATATGACGTCATAATCAACGACGTCACATTGTTGATAGCATAATCAATTACGACATGAATGACTTAAGCGATTAATAGGCCATCAAGTTGTACGTATTTTGTTTTTTCTATTTAATAAATATTCTGTTGAATATTTTGAAACTAAGTTGACTAGGCGTCGTTGCCGTAGGCAGCAAGAGCACCGAGTCAAATTATTTTCAAAATATTCCAGAGCTTGCCTGTATAGTTTTCTGGAAATTGAGATTCATAGAGTGCAGAGATCGATTGATCTCAACGCGGGCAAAGCGTGGGTGGAGCTTAGCTAGAGATGAGTGGGGTATAGCATACACTTGATTTACATTTATCGTTTAATGGGCAATATTGTTCAATAAAAATGTAATTAGTTTGTAGGCCAGCAGAGGACAATTTTTGTAAATTTACCCCTTAAATTTACAAAAGTACTTTTCTACTGTTCTGCAAAGGAACATTCCTCAAGGCCACTGGAGAGACTGTTTTGGCTGGCTTCATCATCCAACGCGTAACGCTGTGGAAAATTCCAGTTTTTGCTTCATACACATGCAGGCCCAGACAAGACTATTTTGAAAATTTACCGTTGGAACAACTTTCTTAGCTATAGAGCCAGTGATTTGACCTGCAAATTGGCAGTCCTCAGGACCACTGCAGATGTATTTTTTAGCCGGCTTGACCATTAAAGTATTAAGTTGACACAAAAAGGGAGTTAATTAAATAGGTAAACATATCTAGCTTTATTTCAGGGTCCTGGCTTGTACTATATGGATAACGATGGCGAACGCTGAACCAATTACATGTTTTCTGTAGGATCCGGTTCAACATATGCGTATGGTATTGTTGACAGTGGATACAAGTATGCATCTGATTAATAATGCTATTAGTTTAGCTGGCCAGAATGGTCAAGTGAGCATATGCCATGGCAATGTCCGATGTCTGGACGTCCGTCCATCCGTGCTTCCCTCAACCTTTGCTTTAAAACATCACCTCCTAAACCTCTTGGTGGATTTTAACCACATTTGGCTGAAAGGATCCTATCGTGGTAAGCTCCAGAACCTCTATTTAGATTTTTGATTGGTCGATTGTTTCGGCGGCCATCTTGGATTTCCGAAAATTATCCATTATGTCTATTTCAATGCAAATAGCTCGAATGATAATTGTCCAGGTGAGCGTCACATGCCATTGAGAGTGAAAGGTCGCTTAACTCTAAATGTTTCGGCGTTTTTTCGCATGTTTTCATGTGTAAATTTACACTGGATTGATGAAGCGCATGCATACTGGAACACTAAGAAAGGGTAAAAACAAGACAAATGAGCCTATAACCTTTAGGCCCTAAACATCTTTTACGCCCTCGTGCTCTTATAATCATAATTTAAACCGTATAAGCATTATCATTTTCAGGGAAAGTTAAAAATGGAGGAATCAGGTTTTAGCTATGCCCCGCCCATCTCTAGCTAAGCTCCACCGACAACTCGCCCGTGTTGGAATCGATCGATCTCTAAACTCCCTGAATATCAATTTCCAGAATGGCAGCAAGAGCGTCAAGTTAGTTTCAAAATATTCAACAGCATCTTTATTAAATAGTAAAGGCATACAATTCGTACAATTATGCGATCGTGACGTATTTATCTACGTCATTCAGGACGTCAATGATTATGACGTCATCCTACACGTCACGTGGTTGATTATGACGTCATATGATAGATAGATAAACTGGAAATGTCCATTGAAAAAACGATAGAAGATCATAGGCATTTTAGACATTTCAAAAGCATTCGACACAATCAATCATGTCATACTATTAAAAAGACGCCATACTATGGAGTTCCTGAGCGATCCATCTAAAAGCAAACTATGTGTACACTGCACAGTTTAATACATTTTAGGCTGTGATTTTCCTCGGGGATCTAGTCTAGGCCCCCTACAATCCATACTATAGGATAAATGAAAGATTTTCCTGATAGTATAAACGCACGCACACGAAACTAATACTATTTCCACATGATACCACATGAATTTGTGTCGCAACGAAACTAGAAACACTATACAAATTTGTTAAGGAAGAGATGGAAAAAATCACAAATTGGTTGTCATTAAATCAATTATCGCTATCTGTTAATAATTCAAATTATATGTTGTTTAATAATTCACGGGAAAACAATTAAAGGAGCAAATAGCAAGAAATCTATATAACCCGACAAGTAATCAGAGAAAGCCCTTCTGTACAATTTTCGGTGACTCGATCAAAATCCGAACCTGGGAAAAAAATATTTAGAGAATGACAGTAACAGCGCCCTGTCAAATTTGTTTCAAAATATTCAACTTGCATGTTTATTAAATTGTAAAATCATACAATTCGTACACCAACGCTTAGTCATTCACGAATTGTGCGTTCTTGATGAACTTATCTGCGTCATTCATGACGCCTTTGATTATAACGTCATCCCGCACGTCACGTAGTTGGTTGTGACGTCATGTGAAGGATGGATACATTCGAAAGGTAAATTATAACACTGTACTGCCCACTCATTCTCGCACACCTAACTTACTGCAATGTTAACTGGGCTAGTACGTATACGTCATGCATTTATTGCAAATAGAACTAGTTATGCAGTTTTTTTGCTCCGTTGCCTTGATCTTCATTTTGCGTGTATGACATTATCATTTCAGATGGGAGTTGACTAATGAGGAACCGTATGATCTTCCCGAGAGAGCGATCTACCATGCCACGCACAGAGACGCATTCAGTGGCCGCACGGTTAACAGTAAGAAAATGGACTGATTGATGCTCAGAACACCCACATTTTATTCAGGGGCAGAGTAGCGTGAAAAAGGACATTTCTCTAACACAAGGACCAGTGTTAGCCAAACAAGACGTGCGCGTGTGTGTGTGTGTGTGTGTGTGTGTGTGTGTGTGTGTGTAGGGGGGGGGGGGGGGGTTGGGGTCCGTGGTTCTTCTCCGAGAAATTATGAAAATGTGGGTGCTCTCAGATGGCATCTCCTGCATTTCCAGATGTAAGCAACTAAACAAGGACCACCAGCTGGCTGTTAATTATTCAACTTTTGCCCATTTAATTAAAACTTACAATTTGGGTGTGTGAGGGTGATGCTTTTCTCATTGGTACCTCCTATCATGGCAGTGATGGCACTACGAATGGGCCTAATTACTAATGGCATTCACAATCTGAAAACAATTAATTTTCAACAGCCACAAATTATTTTTTATCCTAATTGGGCTCAAGGTTGTTGCTGCGTCACTGCCCAGCGTACCAACGGCTTCAAGCTATTGATTCTCTAGGTGGTTATATGCATGGCTTCCAATATAAGGCAGCCACAACTCTTAATCTACTTTGTCTACAAATATGAGTAACAGATTTCAGCCCAAGTAGTCACAAAATATATGTGAGATATGAATGAGATAGATCCTTGCTGGGCGTATAAAGTACTCTTGGATATTTTGATGCTAGTAAGACTGTTAAAGTTATAATTGATTATGGCGTCATCCTATACGGCACGTAGTTGATTATGACGTCATGTGATTGATGGATAAACTGGAAGCCTCCATTGAAATTTTCAGGAACTAAATTGAGGGTTAAAGAGTTAAGTCAACTATACTGTCATGCATTTGGGATTCGACTCACTGAGTTGGCTTCAATCTTCTTCATAAATCTCACTGGAGTAACGAGTTAATATTCATTTTATAATTGTGCCAGAATGCGTAGAGTCACGTTTACAATCTCAATATTTTCCAGGAGAACATACCCCAGGATCGAGACATGACAATATCGCTTAATGGAATTGCTTCTCAGCACACCTCGTGTTATAAAATCCACCAGTTCCCAAAAAAAACACCCCAAATATCACTCTTTCAGTTTTAACCACTTGAGAGGTCTACAAACCACGTGTTTCTGGTAGAATTTCTAAAGCAGCCAACATCCGTATCTATTCGTTTGGTACTTGATGCGAACACACCCATCAAAACGAATGAATCTCAAATAAAATATATGTAGCGGTAACAGGTAAAAGATAGCGTGGCAGCTAGATCCTAGCCGAAATGCGCCATGAGTTCATGCGTGTACGTCGGTTTTAAATTCTAGGACGAATTAAGATTGACTTTTTTCTGTTATCTGTTCTTCATACATTTCGAGTTTTATATCAACTCGTTTTGGTGAAATAATATTATCTGATATACATAGGGTAGCTATCGTCTCATTTCACGGTTTAATTATTTTCGGGTTTTTTGGGGGTGGGGGTGGGGTTGGGGTGGGACGGTATTACTATGCCAATGACCGCTCATTATACACGGATTACTTTTCTCAATATCGTAGCCAATAAGAGCTTGCGAGAAACGAGTGATATATAGGCCTACAGGTGTTTAACAAAATTAATTTAATTGTGACAAGTAAAATGATTACCTGTTGTATTTTCCTTATTCAGTGTATCACATTAAGGAGACGGGCTGGGTGAAGGTGTCACAGAATGGTGTTGGCGAGTTGCACCACAAGTACAGAGATGAGAAAACACCAAGATTTGTTCACTAAATGACTTCGTTATTATTTATATCTAAACAGAACGCCATTACCTTCGCCCCGCAAGGGGAAGAGGGTATTGCGATTGGGCCGTCTGTCTGTGCGTGTCTGTCTGTGTATCTGTGTGCCAGCATCTGTATCTTCAGAACTACTGATCCGATTCGGCTCAATTTTTATTTTTAACACAACAGATGAACTTACTGCAAAAGAGGAGACGCCGACTTTTGTCCTGATCTGGATAAAAGAAGTCGCGCCGGGTCGGGTCAAATTCTGGATCTAGGAATATCACGAAAACTACTGTTCCGATTTTTGGTAAAATTCTAACGCAAGAAAGGGTGTGACCATGCACTAGCGTTCCACAATTTTTGGTGCGATCCCGGAAAAAATCGGAAAATCTGAAACCATACGAAAAATCCGAAAAAACATTGTATAATGTGACAAAGACGAGAGGGCGATGGTGAATCTAAAATAGAGCTATGGCTTCAATGCTGAGAATACGCCTCTAACGCAAGGACCGACCATTTTTCCGCGCCATCATAACGACTGGCCTGTTACACAGACTCAACTTCGGAGAACAGACAGGCCGGAACACAGTCTATCCCCGTTGTCAATCGTATGGCTTTTGATAGCATTTAACCCATGTATCACTAGCTTGATACAGACATTAAAATCAACTCGATCCGTCCAGCGGTTCATGTGATATCAGCATCTACGAATTAAAGGTGCATATTCACACCAATATGCTTGAAAATAAAATTGTTCAAATTATATACTTTTAGAAGCTTAAGCTGTGTATCTAAATGTATTGAAACGAGGTAAATCTTAACATATGACGATTTCATTACGTATAACTTAATACAAACAATTTTAGGTTGTGAAATTGAATTAGAGACACGAGACACTGATTCAATTGCACAAATAAAAATTATATTAATGTGTATGAAATAAAACCAACGTCCGTTAAGATTTATTTCGGTTCATTACATTTAGATACACAAGTTAAATATCTAAAAGTATACAATCCTAACTGTTTTATTTTCAAGCAATTTACTGTGAATGTATACCTTTAAGAGACACTATTTTTCATATGGAAGACTATGAGCTTCAAATCATCAAGTTTTGGATGAAATAATATTGTCTGATATGCATGGCGTATTGTCTGGTATGTAAGGTGCCCTTCCCAGATTCAATTCTCTTTATCTGGCGAAAATTACTACGCTAATGTCCACTCATTACACACGAGATTCTTTTCTCGATCTCGTATCGAAGGAGATCTCGCGAGACACGAATGGGTGAGGGTCTGCAATCTCCGATTGCTCTTGTTGATAATACCATGCGGTAGTGCCAGCTCTGTTCAAAATAAATATTATTATTTGAATATCCATGTTAGGCGAGGCGCAAGACCGGTGAAATCATAGGAAATTGGTACATGGAAGATCAGAAATATGGTAACATGTTTTCCAAACAAGAGGATTTTGTACACAAGCTCTGAAATGTTCTGTTAAATATTTTGAACATAAATTGATTGGAAAACAGTGCTTAGGCAGCAATGGCTTCTAATCAATTTATGTTCAAACTGATATTCAACGATACATTTAATTTTGTTTTGGAAACATGTCAAGTTATTTCAAGGCTATACTGTACACATATAGTAGGCATATATTGATTAGGGAACGTACAACGCATACATGGCGTCGCTGATGCCTTTATGTAGGTATAGGTCTACTATCTTATATGTTAAAATATACATCTATACACAGTATTTATGTATGGCTGCTATGATAACGCAGCCCCTGCTCAGTACATTGTGACTAACCGAAAAATAATTAACCCTTTAACTCCCTTTAGCATGAGACATGTCCGTTTGCAGACCAAGTGAAGACTGTTTTTTTAAAGTTTACCGCTAGAATCACTGGCACAATAGCCAGAAATAAATCATCTTAGCTTAGTCTGAAAATGGGGCCATTTTTCATTACGAAATTGTCTTGAGCAATTTTGACAGTTAAAGGGTTAGTCCATATACCTTATCCCATCTAATATATATATATCTACAGTAGAGCTCATAAGTAACTTAAAACATACTGTTGAATATTCTGAATATAATGGATGAATTCAGCGTTAGCTTTGCCCCGCCCATATCTAGCTTCGCTCTGGGGATCGCTCCATGTACACCCTGAACCTTAATTTCAAGAAAGTTATATGCAGGTAAGCACGCAGTCCAATTAGTTTCAAAATATTCAACACAATGTTTATAAAGTAGTAAAGACATACAATTTGTACAACTTGACGTGGCATTAAGATTTTATGACGGACTAAATCGCGTCATTCATGACGTAATGACTTATGACGTCAGTCTACATGAGATGTAGTTGATTAAGACGTCATAGGCTTGACTGAGAAACTCGATTCATCAATTGAGATGAGTAACATTTTGCGTGCTTTGAGGCACTGTTAGCAGCGACAGCGCCCAGTCAAATTAGTTTCAAAATATTTAGCAGCGTGCTTATTAAACAGTAAAGACATAGAATTCGTACAACTTGACAGACTATTAAGCGTGTATGTCATACCTAATTACGTAACTCATATCCTAGTTGATTATGACGTCATATGAAACTGGATTCCTCTATTGCATTGGAAGTGTCTTCCAATCGAATTATATTCACAATATCTTACACCATGTTAAAAATAGTACTAACTGTCATGTTTCTGGGTCTTGTTTTAGAAACGTTCATAGGTTATTTCTGAGCTGTACTGTAGTCTAGTACTTCGAGATATACTCTTGATTGTAACAACTCTTTATGCTAATAAGAATAATGCAATCAAACGAGCGTATCAGAAGGGGAAAGCAATCAATGCCCACTCATGAATAAAGCACGTGTATTCTTTTGTCGCTTTATTGTACCGCTATTATAAACACGGGATATGCGGGGTCGTCTGTGGATACATACGTTATGCTGTCAATAATAATAATAATAATAATAATAATAATAATAATAATAATAATAATAATATCGGTGACACTATGTGACACTATTTTAGGCTTTTCTGCAAAATATAAATCAGCCACGTTTATGAAATAATAACATACGCTAAAATCGTTGTTTATAAAACATTTGAATTATCTGTTTTCTTTATTATTCTGGTAAATTCACATACATATTAAGATGAAGTAATGACTAAGATTTGAGTAATAGATGGACCCGGTCGGTCAATCAAGTAGCTGACGTCATAATCAAGTATCTCACATGTTAGCCGACGTCAAAATCAAAATGGCGTATAGCCCCTCGAAAAGTCCGTCAATAAGTTTACGAATTGAATTTCTTTGACGAATTTAGAATTAAATAAACATTTTATGGAATATTTTGAGACTAGTCTGTATGGCAGCTGTTTGGCAACACCTCCCAGTCAAATTAGTTTTAAAACATTCCACGGCGTAAGTATGTTAATGATTACCTTGAGATTAAATTAGTTTCAAAATATTCAATACCTTACCTGTATAGTTATCTTGAAACTTAGAACTCCGGGAATTCAGGTTTCAACATTTTAAACCTATTCTGACATGGGCAAGAAGCGGTCGGAATTTTAACTAGAAATTGGTGGGTCATAGCCAGTAATGCCTCTATTTTAATATACTGTCCATAATTAGATTTTCCACCTTCATGACAGATCTTATATACATATACCCTGGAAGTGTAGTCCTATTATAATGGACTAATTGGATGTGTGATAAAGCTTGCTGGGAAAGCCAGGTATACAACATATTTACAGTTATCCTGAAGCAATAAATTTAGGAAATATTTAAGAAAAATTCAGTCACGATGGTCTCGTTCAGAGACGCCATTTTAGTTTGTTATTTATAGCAGTCTTTATTTGAGATTATATTGTTCTCGCTGTTTGCGTAATACTCAGTTTAAACATATTCCCGTAACACTAATGATAAACAATGAATTTTTGGCATTCACGATGATCAGAGCTGCCTCGATAGCGCGTACTTAGGCCGTGTTCACACTAGCGTGTTAATCTGGAGTAACACTACACGTCCTAAGAGAATAGTAGTAAGATTCTAATTGTGTATGTCCTATGGTAGATGTGAAACAGGCTAAGCTAGATATTTGTTATAACACTTTGATTGAAGAATGTTACTGGCTATAGCAGCGACATCTTTCCTTGAAACTGTTAGCGAAATAATTAGCGTAAAATGCACCATCAGCTAATGTTTTTAAAGTGATTTGAGCGTAAATCGTTGCTGCAAAAATATTCAACCAACTTGATTATAATCTAATCAGCAGGACATTCATTGTTGCAACTCTTTCTGAAGAGATTTCGAGCAATTTGGTTAGCAGTTGTTGCTGACTACGAGAGAAACAACTTTTTCAAATGCGACTAAGTACGACTGGTTGAGACCTGTTTTCTCAAGCGAGTGTAGGCGACTATTTATAATTGCATCAACTTGCGATAAATTATTGTTGGTTAAAATAATGAAAATAACACATTTTCTTTCCAAAACGAAGTGGATACTCCTGTGCTCGGCTACATACCATAGCACTGGCTGATTTCTTGAGGTTCAACTAGAGAACTATTTCAACTGTTTCATTCAGGCTATGATCACATATCAGTGTGCATTACCATTCCTCAACCATATATCGATAATGTGTAATTGTTTCCTGCATGGAATCCCTAAATTCTAGAATACTATTGGCCTTGATTGAGGTCTTTCCTGGTCAATATGGCATATGTAACTACTAGTTTTGTGACATCATTGCAGAAGAAGGATTGATGAACCTCAATGTACCAAGTTATTTATATCAGGAGATACCAGCAGTTTTTCAAGCAATAGGCATTTGCTGAATTTAACATAGACGATTTACGATATTAAGTCTAAAAGGTATCAGAGACCTTTATTTACCATCCTAACAAGTTTAGCCAATAATGGATGTGTGTGTCTGCCTTGGGGGGAGTGCTGTGTATCCTTGCATTCCCGATAGTCATAGCACCAGTACCTGGCTTCGTGTGTGGACTATCGGTATTTGTAATTATGACTGGCCTTATTGGCAGTGACTATCATCTTATCTTCTTTGCGGGTCTAAAAGCACTGGCATCAGTGACCGTCGGCATGATGGTGAAATGTTGTACAACTATCAGTGTGTTATCCATCTTTAGCGATGCAGCCTATGCTACACACCGGCGCTCACGAAACACAGTAATAGATGTAGAACAGAGTACAGTGTGTATACTTATCGGCAATATTGTTGCCAAAGATATAACAATTCTGATTTTTCTTACTATTATCCCTGGTGGTGCTATTTTCGTATTTCACGTATTGAAATATTTCGTGTACATCAGATCAGAAAGTTTGGTTGACGTTCAACAAGAACGAAAGTGCCCGGATGCGCATGCTGTTGTCATAGTAATTGCTCTATTTTACATATGTTGGTGGCCAGCACTGTCATACATGATACTACAAAGCTCACGTATCGAGAGCTATGCATATATTACAGACACTGTATACGTTGTTCTCATGTATGTGCTGTATGCTAACAGTACTATGAACCCACCGGTGTATGTATTGGCCGTGAAGTCAATTCGAGATGATGTTATCACATTATTTTGTTCCACAAGCCAGAAACTATCAACGTAGAGATGCACATATAGTCGTAACCCTTCGAATCCTGAATGTCTAGAATCTAAAATTAAATGTATGTATACAGGCAAGGTGTTGAATGTTTTTGAAAGAAATGTGACAGGAATCGGGTGCTGATATATGGTTTCAAAATACTCAACAAAATATGTTCTAAATCGTAAATGATTTTGATGGGGTTCAAATGGTGAAATATGTGTAGGTAGATATTGAGACAAAAGTTTCCAAATCTGTGAATATATGAATTAATCCATTTTGTCTCATATATGTGCATTTTACAGGAAGAAACGTGAAAGGTATGGGACCTGTATTATTTGCATATAATGAGCATCGGCTCACTGAGACCACCTCTCATGAAAACAAGCAGGGCTGACTCATTAAGACCATCTCTCATGATAACAGTCAGTGCAGGCTCCCTAACACCAGCACTCGTCAGCATAGACTCACTGACCATTTGCTTACCTTGCCTAATGGAGAATAGATGGCAAAAACATACACTGATCACTACAAAGCACACAACAACCAACATACAATTTTGTTGTCGGCACATCGATGAGTCATATGCATCCACACCATGCCTTGCGAACTGTTAATGAATATTTGGCATACTTTTTTTATTTCTCTTATTGTTTCTTTTGAAAATTGTAAATAACAATTCAGTGGTACACATAGGTAACACTACTCTGTTATCATTATTATCCCCTCGAATCAGTTAATGCATGTATTTACTAGAATAGCATATAGTAGGGAATCAGGTAATAGAGATTTATTTGATACATTGTCAGAGCCAGATTAAGCCTATTGTATCTCGCGGGGGTATGCGCTGGTCCATTATATTGCTCCGCTCCGTTGCACAGCATGTACAGGATGCGCAGATGGGTTGGTTACCTACGGTTCTCGGGGTTATGGATCCTGTATTGTGACTCTCCGGAAGGTACAAAGACCAGCTTCTAGAGCTGGTGGAACGATAACGTTCCGGTGAAACGTTCCAGTGGGGCCGTGCGACCATTGCCGCCGAGCTTGAACCTCACGGTCTCATCCAAACTGTTGGTGTCACTGGTATGTCGGTCCATAACATGATTTAAAAGTCCGGACTTAGTAATAGTTAAAAATAACTACACAAACAATGGTACTCGTTTG
>CM067367.1:78350078-78375078 GCA_034401795.1 Chaetoderma sp. LZ-2023a
AACTTCAGTCTAATCTAGATTGTGACTCTGAAGATGTTATTTATCTAATTTCATGCAAATTGTGCCAAAAACAGTATGTCGGCGAAACCAAATGTCCATTAAGATGGCGGGCAACTCGACACCTCTCAGATATTAGGCTAGAGGAAGACACACATATTTCCGAACATTTTAATCTTCCTGACCATTTAGTCCTTCGTGACTTTGAAAGTATGCCGATTGAACAGCCACCCTTTTCAGATACGCCAGAAGAAACTGATAAACAAAGAAAACTTCAAGAATCGTTTTGGATTAAAGAACTCGAAACACATTGGCCAAGTGGAATAAACTCGGACCCAGGCTTATCTGATCAACGGGACAAAATTCCATTCTTTCTGACCTATAATCGGAAAAACTTCCAAAATCTCGAAAGATGAGTATCAAAACCTACATGACAAACTGCAACAACCCATTAATAAGCGTCCAGTAATTGCGTTTAAGAAAAATCCGAATCTACGTCACATCTTGGTAAAAGAAAAACTCAAATAGCTATCCAGAATATCCATCTCAATCATTCAACATTAACCCTTGCATGATGGTCAGCCAAAAACGGTCAATTTAATGATCTTGGGCAATGCCCATTTGCCGGCGGGGATTGGAGTATTTTTGAAAATTGACCGCTGTAATGACTGGCTCGGGAACCGAGACAGTCGTTCCAGTGGCATTCTCGGGAATGACCTTGTCTGTGCCTGCAAATGTACATTAAATAAGTAAGCGCATATTTGGATTTTACTGAACAAATTTAACCAGTAAAGGGTTAACATTAATGCCATATGGCTTTCCTCAAACAAAATGACAAATCTCAGGCAGTAAGATAAACCAAAATATCTTTAATTTTTTAATTTTTTCAATTATTGAAGCTTCTGAGCCAGTGCATTGACAATATTGACTACTATTACTACTACTACTACTACTACTACTACTACTACTACTACTACTACTACTACTACTACTACTACTACTACTACTACTACCACTACCACTACCACTACCACTACGACTACCACTACCACTACCACAACCACTACCACCAATACCACTACCACTACCACTACTACTACTACTACTACTACTACTACTACTACTACTACTACTACTACTACTACTACTACTACCACCACCACCACCACCACCACCACCACCACCACCACCACTACTACTACTACTACTACTTTTTTTTTTTTTGGTAACGCGATTAAAGGATCGTGTGGAAAGCCTTCCTACCCAAAAATATTTACTGACAAAGAACACTAAAATGTAGGGAAATTAATTAACACACAATATACGTCAGTATTATGTAGAAATAAATTCTATAAATTAAAAAATATATTTATAAACATTATATAAATCATATTATTGCATTGCTCTGAACAAATTTAACCAGTAAAGGGTTAACATTAATGCCATATGGCTTTCCTCAAACAAAATGACAAATCTCAGGCGGTAAGATAAACCCAAATATCTTAAATTTTTTAATTTTTTCAATTATTGAAGCTTCTGAGCCAGTGCATTGACAATATTGACTACTACTACTACTACTACTACTACTACTACTACTACTACTACTACTACTACTACTACTACTACTACTACTACCACTACTACTACTCACTATGGATCAAATCATTAAAAATATTCAATCGCAATGAAATACTTTTATTCCTGATGTCTGGAATAGCTAGACCTCCTTGAAGTTTATCGTTTGTACATATTCTTTGTGAGACAAGATGTGTATTTCCTTCCCACAAAAAGTCAAACACAATTCTATTAATCTCTTGTTCAATATGTTTTGGCATATGCACCACAGAGGACACATACCATATCGGTGACAAGATTAAACTATTTAAAACTAAAGCTCGTCCAAAAAGTGTCAGGTCTCTATGCCGCCACATTGCAATTGTCTTCTTTAGTTTGGCAATGCCCTCTGCCCAGTTTCGAGAACCAAAGTCTTCTTTACTAAAGTGGATCCCAGGATTTTGATTGAATTGCTTGTCCAAGTGATATCCATTGGCTGGTCAGTTCGTGTTTTCCAAGGACCCAAAAATAAGCCAACAGATTTGTCTTTATTTATTTTGAGACCAGATGCTCTTTGGAAGTTTTGTAAGATGACATTCAATCTATCAAAATCCTGTCGTCACAATATTGAGACACCTTAGCAGGCTTCTCTATGCCTTGTATGCTCAGACCTTGAAAGTGGATATCTTGTCTTAATGTTGCACCTAGGGATTCCATGGCTATCACAAATAAGAGTGGTGACAGAGAACAACCCTGACGAACACCACGCTCTAATGATACAAGATGACCAACGTAATTATTTACAATATATCTGCTGGAAATATTTCTATATAATATTCGGACCCATTTTATAAAATTAGGTCCAAATCCTAAGTGGTTCAACGACATAAATAAAAAATCCCATTCCAGTCGATCAAATGCCCTTTCATTGTCTAATCCGACAATTGCTCCATAAATATTATCCGTTTCCACTAGTTGAATTACGTCGCGAATCATCCTTGCATTAGTTAAAAGAGATCTTCCTGGAATTGAACAAGTCTGGTCAGGATTTATTACATCTGCCAGCACACCACCAAGCTTTAATGACAGAGCTCTGGATATAATGTTATAATCAACTCCAAGTAGTGAAATGGGTCTATAGTTCTTCAGATTACTGCGATCACCCTTTTTATATATTAACCGTACATATGCCTGTGACATTGTCTCGGAAAGATGGTCCCGATGAAAGATTTCTCTGACAACTTCGTGGAATGTTTTACCAATAAGATGCCAGAATGTTTGATAACATTCTACACAAAGCCCATCCCCTCATGGTGATTTACCAGCTTTCATTGTATTGAGGGATTTTGTTATTTCATCAAAACTTAAGTTCTGTTCACATATATCAACTGATGAAGGAGGTAACTTATCTTGAATATTTTTAAGCAGATCTTGTGCTATTTTCTCACCAATAGGTTCTGATCTGTACAGAGATTGATAGAAGTTATGTACAGCACTCAATATATCTGTATTGAAGCTAAGAACTTGGTGATCTACTTGTAGACTTCTAATCAATTTTTCTACACCTCTAAATCGTTCGAGGTTGCAGAAATATGTTGTGTTTTTTTCTCCTTCTACGTACATTTGAGCTCTATATCTTATTTTGGCTCCTTCAGCCTTTTCCTCCTCAATCGCACGTTGTTTACATTTTATTTCATTCAGATAATCAACTAAAGGGGCTGCGCCATTTGCAACCTTACGGGAAAGTAGGAATAATAGGTGCTCAAGTGATTTCACATCCTTCCGCATTTTCCTTGCTTTTTTAATAGAAAATTGCTTGGATACGTGAACAAAGCCTAATTTTACTTCTTCCCACCATGAAATCAAATCTTCTGTATCATCATTGTTGCACGTTTTAAAGTCCCAAAAACTGTGTACGTGATGATGGTATTCTGTATCATTTAATAAAGAACAATTAAATTTCCAAAAACCAGGACCATGTTTTATCCAGTCAGCATTGTCAATGCTTATCGAAACTACACTGTGATTTGAGAAAGTTATTGGACATATGTTTGTTTGTGAAAGATTGCCTTTAAATGATCTTTGCACATATATTCTATCCAAGCGAGATGCTGTTTGGCCATTAGCTGTCACCCTAGTAAAATCACAACTATCGGGTTCTAAAAGCCGATAGTGATCCAGTAAATGTTCAGCATCACAAATTTGTTTTAAGCGATAATGAGTAGTGTCATTATAATTACATAATGAACGTCTATCTTTATCCTTGTCTAAGATACAATTAAAATCACCTCCCAAAATAAGATTTTCTGAACAATCATGAATCACGGATGCAATGCTGGAGAAGAATGCAGCCCGTGGCCCATGAGATGCTGGGGCATAAATCGACATAATATTTACTCTGGTATCAGAGACGTCAAATGTGACTCTATCCCACCGACCACCAGTGTCAGTATCTGCTGAAATGATGTTTATGGATCCGAGGCATTTGGGTAAAAATAAAATAGCAACTCCTGCATTTGGTTCAGTGGCATCAGATGTAAACAGTTCACCTTGGGCAAGTTGTTTAAAACTGGCAATGGCTTCAGGGCTTCGGAGCCTTGTTTCCTGAAGTAGAGCAATATCAACCCTAAGCTGCAGCAATTTTTCCAACAATAATCGTTGCTTTAAAATGTCGTTGATGCCGCTACAATTTAATGTACAAATAATCATAAAAATAAAGAACCTGTATATATTGGCCATTATATCTAATTAGATTTTGGTTTCTTACCTTTCTCGTGTTTGGCCCATTTGCCCATTTTAGCAGTGAAATCGGAGGTTGAGAGGTCAACAATTGTTAAATGTTGTTATTTGGCAATATCAGAATCATTCCGCATATGCCTATATTGTACACCTTTCTGAGTAATATATGGTACTAAAATTCCTCCAGTTTCAGACCGGTAAACTACCATCTCATCAGAGCGCCGAGACTGTTGTGTTTGAACGTAAATATCAGATTCTGCTATTGAAATCGAATCATCTATATCTTCGTGTTCATTTTCATCATCACCAGAACTCAGGTCTTCTATCTGTCGTTTAAGAACCTTTGGTTGTGCTTTGATATTTGGCAAAATACTATCAGTCTCAGTTAACGGCATTAGTGCAAAATCTGGGGTTTTTTCTCTTGATTGCGATCTGAATTTAGTCTCACCTGGGCAAAAACTAGCGAGTTCGCCATCCTGATCATCTTCCATGTCAAGATAATTCTGTGATGGATTTGCACTAACATTTGATGACATTGTAACATTATGAGTGGCCCCTGACACTGGTGTTTGAGGTAACCATTCTTCCAATACATCTATCAAATCTTCAGCGTGAACTGACACTGGGTTGGGCAGATTGTGTACATTAGCTACAGTAACAGATTCACTAACTTGATTTTTTTCCTGTTTATTCTCATTTACGTTTTGGCTGCCCACCACTAAACTATTTGTGGCCACCTTGCACTTCCATTTGTAGTGGGCAGTGCCACCACACAATAGACAGGTGTCCTTATGGGGACAGGCGCTCGCCAGATGGGTCACACTACTACAGATACGGCATGTCTTGATCTGCCCTCGGTACCATATTGGTAAAAAGAATGCATTGTCAATAGTCAGTGCACTCCGCAATACACTGGGAAATGTCGATTCACTATCCCGCATCCAGACTCGCCTCACGCCATTTTCTAGTGAACGGTCAAAATCATATGTCTCGCTTTCTATAGACAACACATCCCCATATTTTGCCATTTCCAATTTAATACGCTCGTTGGGTATTTCTAGAGGTGCTTTGATCTTCATGAGCAATTTATCAGAATCGATCTCCTGAATCTTACATGTCTCTCCATTAACCACCAGCCCATCTTCCAATAGCTTGTTCTTAATCTCCTCAGAACAAACGGTAACATTCCAAACATTCCTCTTTATATTAATGAGGCCTTTCAGTACTGCGGGACCAGAGCCGACGATATCCTTCAAACCGTGATAGACGTCAATAGCCCCCACGCTCCACCTCGCTGTCGTAACCCGCAGGCTTAGCCGTTGTTTGTAAACACTAGACATTATGCATGAGTGCACAGCGCGTCAGCACGAGCTCAATGGAATAGCTATAACAATAAATGTATAGCCTGGGGAGCGGGAGTAAGAAAACGAGCAACCGAAAATGATCCGGCTGCTAACCAGCAACACACACCACCAAAACAACGCCTAAACATGGACAATAACTAGGACAGAAACGAAGAAGACGCCGCAGTGAGCAATGGCTCTCGCAGTCACTGCGAAAAGACAATGCCAAAAACCACCGCTGTAAATAGCGACTTCAAACAACAAAACTTTCAAAAAAGAATATTACAAAACAAAACTATATACACTTATACAGAACGAGGACAAAACTGAAGCATAAATGGGCAGTAGAAATCGTTCAAACTCAACGATATTAGCAGAGCCAAAAGACACGTGTGTTCCTTTTGACTACTACTACTACTACTACTACTGCTAGTGACGCACGATTCAGGCTTAGTAGCAGAATGTGAGCGAATTTGGAGTAGAAAACTGTAGGAGGAGATGCTGTCCAAAGCTTTTAACGAAGAATAAGAAGAAAGATCCTGAGTGATTTTAATAATCTGTGATTTCATCACAGATTAATTATAAAGGATATAACATAATAGATTTGACAACATGGTTCACTTGATGATTGATTTTCATAGTGTGACTAAATTGGCAAACATATTTCACGCATTGAAATGGGCTAGGGGATTGTGGGTGTAGGTTGTGTCGGGGTTGGGAGATGTGATGTGCTAGGGTTAATCCCATTATTATTATTATTATTATTATTATTATTATTATTTATTATTACCACCACCCTCGCCCCATAGGGGGAAGATTGTATTGTGAGCATGTCTGTCTATGCTGAGTCTGCTTCTCATGTGGCTGGAATGTCTGGATATCTCAGAAATCTACGGATCTGTTTTGACTCAGGTTTAACGCAGTGTAGGAACTTGCAGTAAAATAAGATGTCAGACCCTGACGATGATCTGAATGGTAGAACCTGGATCCAGATTGGCAGGCCGCTTGAGAACTATATCAACGGCGCGTGTAATGGACAAATGTGTCCTTGTTGTTTCCAGGTTTCATGAACAGTTAGTATTGCAGTCAGTGAAAATCTGTGTCAAACACAAATTATTTTGCTATAGTTTTAAGGTACGAGCGTGGAAGTGATCTTTTTCGAAATCCATTATCTGGATAGCTTGGATTAGTTAGACTTTAAGGGCCTTCTCAATACCTCAGTTGTTTAAATTGATGTTTGTAGTGGCCTATGACCGCCTACAAATGGGTGTAATTGCTCATCTTCTGGATCTGTGAATGTTCTTAAGTAGCTTCAGATGTTGTAACATCATATTTTATTTTTACTTGAACTATCTATCGATGTACTTCCAGAATGATTCTTCACACACAATATTAAATTCTTATAGAATATTGGATTTTTCACACACAATATTAAATTCTTATTTTGGTGCTCTTAGTATCTATCTAATGTAATATGTTAATTCTATAGGTCAGGGTATATCATCAGTCTCAATGCAACAATTGGTCAATCCAGTGTAGGCTATCGCCATCTTTAGCCAAGCTCCGCCCATGCTTTGCGGGTGTTAGGATCGATTTATATACTGAATCCCGAATTCGCAGAATCGCAAATCCATGGTAACTTTCCAGCAAACATGTTGACTATTTTCAATTTAATTTCACTGGGCGTCATTGCAGCCTATGGCAGCAGCAGCGCATGATCAAATTAACATTAACTATTCAACATAGTGTTTATTAAATGGTAAAGCCATACAATTCGTACAACTGGCGGACTATTTAAGGTTCATGCCGGATTATTTATGCCAATTATGATTTTGACGTCAGTCTACATAAGGCGTAGGTGATTATGAGGTAGTATACTTGACTACCAGATTGCAATCATCAACTGCGCTAAGCTGACTTTACCTGGACTTTTCTAGCTAAAATATAGTATAGGTAGGAATTAAATTGAATATTTTAGTGATTAGTTAAACTGATTGGAAAACTCCAGTTCTAGCTATGCCGCGCCCATCTCAAGCTAAGCTGCAACCACGCTTTGCCAGTGTTGAGATCAGTCACCACGCCATGAATCACAATTTCCAGAATACTATGCAAGTAAGCTGTTGAATATTCTGAAAGTAATTTGCCTGGATGCTGTTGCTGCCTATGGCAACCACAGCGCGCAGCCAAAATAGTTTCAAAATATTCAACAGCATGTTTATTAAATAGTAAAAACATACAATTCGTACAACTTGATGGACTATTAAGCATCTATGACGGACTAAATACCAAATTGCGGCATTTAGGCCGTGGGCCGAGTACCAAATATGTAGCTGGAAATCCAATGTCGTTGCAACTTTTGCGGGGCAACTTGAAAACCATTGTTTCCAAACAATAAATATATGTAGATTCCAAAAATAAAAAGTTCCCACTAATTGGTTTGCACATTAATTTTACAGAGACCATTCTTTACCACCTACTATCTCGTCATAAATGACGCAATGAAGTCACATTCTAAATATATGGTTAAGAGATTTATGTTATATTTCCAACAAATAATCAGTTAAAAAGCATATACCTTCTAGGTTGGTAAGTTTTTTAATAACACCAGGCACGGTAGACACATTTTCCTATTAGGGGCGGGGTGGGGGCTGAACTGTGTTGTGTCAAGGGGAGGTTCGCCCTCCTTTTGCAAGAGGTGTCCAGGAAAATTATAAAATTATAAACTGTCAAATATGCTTTCAAGTCTAAAGACCATTTTTATTAAACGAGGCACCTTCATTAATAAACCACTTTCCTCAATTCCCAAATTCAATTAAACAATACATTTGACCTCTACTAAATGACCACCTGTCTTAACAGCCCGCCCTTTGATTCTCGGATTCTCCCTTGGCTATTTTATAATTGCAAGATTTATTTAACCCGAAACCTGAATTCTCAGAACCTAAATTTCAGGTTAATTATACAGGGAAGTGGTTGAATATTTTGAAACTAATTTGTCTTGGCGCTGTTGCTGCCTATGACATCAGCAAGACCCCACCCCAGTTCTACCGTGCCTAGCCTGAAAATAGAGATATGCGACTTACTGTTAACAATCCAAGTCCTCATCCGAGTCACTATCGCCATCTCCACCTAGTTCGGGCGTTGTACATGTAGAATTTTGACAGTCATCACAGCTACAAAGGTCGGTACAGATTAATGCTGCTTTTCGGCATGAACAGACCTGGGTCTGACAGCCACGTTTTCGACACTTACAATGCACATGTTTCAAAACATTTATGGGTGCAGGTGCTAGTGACATCCACTCAAACGTAAGCGCACCTTTGTCATCTAGGATCCATCCATAACCAACAGGAGATGGTGCAGATATAATGTTCTGAAGTGCCCTGCGATATATAGCAGCCTGGTACGTAGCACGCATTGCATGAAATTGTAAACAGTCTTTATTTGGTGGAAGAGCCGCGTCAGTGGAACATTTAAGTCTGAATACATTGTATAGAGCGTAATTTATATCACTACAGTTCTTCTGTCCATACAGAAGCGAAACAAATGGTTCCAACCTTGATAAAATCTCATCTGATAAAATCCAATCAGTCCCAAGCTTTTGGAAATCGCCACAGGCTTCAGGAGAATCAAGCATAAGTTTCAAGGCTTTCACCTTCCCTTTCCCTCTGAATGCACTAACAGTATCACATCCTGTAAACACATGAACTCCGAGAATAGCCTCGCATTTCTTATACCCATAACTCTGAGATATGGTGGTGACATTCACGATCCTTGTACTTGTACCACTTCCGGTCAAGAAGTAAAGAGTGCTAGGAATATTGTGAGCAAATGCAACTGATAAGATCAGGACATCAGTATCTGGGCTCCTAATCACAATATGCTGATGTGTTGCCGAAGCATGCTTTGCGTGCAACAGAAGCCTGGTGTCAGCTTCCTCGTGGTCACAGTGGAGTTCTGGTACTTCAATAACCCTTCCAACATTGGTAGCAGACAGCGAATGGCAGTGTTCACCATGGCAGATTAAGATTTCGATGTCCGAAAGAAGTTCTATGTCACAGTTTTTCCAAGTCATGAAAAGAAACTCAATTAATGATTCCTTATTCTCTCCATTAGAAAGGAATTTCTTGAATTGTTTTGGTGTTTTTTGGTCGGGGTTGTTAATGTGGATAACTTGAACACCAGTAATTGCACGACGAGCACGTTCACAGTTTTTAATACTAATTGTAGGATATCGGTCAACTACAAAATCAATTCGCTTGCAACAATATTGTCTACCAAGAGATAAGAGCGATTTAAGTAATTGTTCAGCTAGTTTTCCAAATGTCTTTGGTACTTGATTAATTGTCAGGAGAAAGTCCATTGCATCAATGACTAAAACACAATTGTGCGGCACTGCATCTAGATGAACATTAGGCACACTGCTCTCTAATTCATGCATTAATTTGGCTTTGTTTGTTTTCACATTTAGCCCATCATATGTACTGAGTGAAGCTGGAACTGGAGTGAGAGAATGTGACAATAGCTCGCGAAGATCAATATCTCGTGATTTACCTACTAGCAAAAGTCGACTGAATAGCTCACTACTGGCTTTCAATGTTACAGTTTCAGATTGTACCTTAGAGATAGATCGTTTCCCTGTAGTTGTACTGAAGGGTTGAAGCTTCTGGCTTTTAATAGGTGTAAATAAGTCGATAGTTGAATCACTCGGAAGTCTTTCAGCACAAAAATTGTTTGCGGCAGTCTTCCAGGTATCAAAAGCATTAAGGAGATTGGCCTTAGTGCCATTTGGTGCAACAACTCCAGAAGAAATGTTGATCAAATCCTCTCCCTCATATGTAAAGGGATCAACCATCGACTCAATAGTATCTGTGATGGCTTGAATGCTAGATTCGTCTCTGCTCATGCCAGATTTGTCCAGATCCTTTCTCAGTCTAGAGTTGTCGTCTCTCCCCGCCATTATCTTACATGCCTTTGATATTGCAGCTCTTTCATGGTGGGACAGAATCCACCGATTCACAGCACCTTTATTCATGGTTATCCCGGTCATTCCTCCTTTAGTTTTTGAGTCACGGTTGAAGGTTTACTCAATTAACTGATCGCAAGCAATCTGACTAAATCCGTACCTGCCTTGTCGTTGTACAGCAAAGTCTCCGTCCAAGAAAGCAGAATGTATTTCTCCATGGTCACTTTCAAGCTTTTCCATCTCAGCGATATAAGCAGGAAGATACCTTGCATAATTTATACGGTCATATGCAAAATACCATGGAAGCATTGAATTGAGTGCAGCCAAATGAAGATTCCATAATCCCTCCCTTGTGGCACGCAAAAACTGAAGGAGAACTCCAACCATGTCCAAGTACGAACTCCAGAAATCAAATGTAGGATTAACTTCTCGTTCCTTTTGGATGAAAGCCTCATACCTTTCAAACAAAGCTGACACGTGTGTCTCTTTTAGTAGCTCAGAAAATGTGAAGCATGGCCCCTCACGATTCAATTGTTTTGTGACATTTATGGCTTCAGCCGCCTCTTCGGTACTAAGAACTTAAATGAATGCTTGCCACCTCAGTCTCTGTAATGCCTCAAACATCAGCTTATGGGCACGCATAGCCCTGTTGTAATGGTGACCTGACATAACACCATTCACAGATCCAGATGACACTATCTCTGACTCTATTATAATATCCTGAAATCCAGAGTCCTGAAAACGCTTCCCTATAATGGCAAGAAATGACATGGAAGTATGAAAATCGCCTAACCGCACTACCAATCGCTGTTGAAAAACTGGATTCTGCCACCTAATTTGCTGTGCTTTAGCATAAATTGCCTGATCAAATACGACAACAATAGTTTTCAGTTCCAGACTATCTGCAATAGCTACACTGCGTAATAGAATGGTGTAAACCGTTGACATATTGGTGGGGCTGGCATCAGTTACAGGTAGATATGCTATCTTGGATAAAGGTGGAATGTCTGTAGATTTCAACAAAGTGTTAAATCCTGTCCAACTTGGAAGAACCTGTTCACTGACTCGGGCAACTTTGACAAACAAAATGCAATGTCTAGTGTACGGTAAGACCGTGGAACCGAAGCCCTGTCTGTCGTGCGCATATCCATCTTCAATGGCCCATGTCGCTTGGTACTATGAAATGGTTGAATGTCAATTAATGGAGGGTCAACAGAACGTTTTCTAGTTTTATCAATGTCAATAGAATCACAAGCGTTCGTTGAAATATCCATATGAACACGCTGGACTAAAATGCCATTTGTATTATGTGTCGATCCTTCTCCAGACCGAGTTTCTTCAGTGAAGTCGTTGTTGTCCCAAATTAAAGTTGCTGGTAAATTCTTTGTGAATCCATTAGGAACAATTTCATCTCTGTTAATTTGAACAGTGGCTATGGCGGTATCATGTTCTAGGACCTTGGAATGGGATACACAATGTCCCAAGCCATTCAATAAGCTGATGAGACTGGCAGACCCTGTCCAATGTCGAATTGTCATCGCTAAAGCATATTGTTTCGGAGTTGGTGTTCTTCCTTTTGATGCCAAATATAGAATATCTTGTGATATTGACAGCAATTTGCATTTAACATCTTCTGAAGTATTCACAAAACGATCTAGGCAAATATCGGCTGATGCTCCGATCATCCAAGCTAACACATTATATAACGATACAGGAATAATTTGTTCTGCTCCTTCCAGGGAAAGATCATCAGCTGTAGGAGGCCAAATCTTACATCCCGTCGATTCAGACAATAACCTCCTAATGTATAATGCTGAGAAATAGAGATTGCGCATTGTCTCCTGATCAGAAAATCGGCTGTTGCTGACTTCTTCAATATCATCTTCATTGCAGCTTGCTTGTGAATCACTCTCTGATTGCCAATAATCTGCTAATAATGTTTCATTTCCCTTTGCATGTACAACTTCACTTATGTTTCGATTGGATGGTTTCACAAACTGAAGTGTGGGGTAGGCTATTGCAAGTTTTTGTTTACGGTATGAAGCTCTAACATTAGCACCTACATCACGATTGTAAGTTTCCCTAACTGTATCAATAAACATTGCCCGCAATTTCACCATACGTATCACGTTACCCTGTTTTAATATTTTCTCTTCAATGACAGACGTACAAAACTTTTGGAACGCTTCACCATACAATGCCTCGCCGCGATCTTTATCATGACGTTTCTCTGTTAGGAAACCAGTATAGTCCTTGTAACATGATCGATGGTAACGTACTTCAATTGCTACCATATCCTGTCCTTGTATCTGAAGAAGCATAAGTTCGTCATTCAAAATCTCCGCTGCCTTTAACAGTAGACCACCTGAAATGTATATACATATGTGGTTTAGTTGGTTAATAACGTCTATGTTGATTCATTTGTGCTCTAAAATATAAGGTATTGAATGTGCGTGTGTGGAATGGGCCTTTAAGAAAGTATATATATCATCATTACACAACTGACCCAAATTAATGTATTTAAATTATTATATGGGTTGCCAGGAAATGTACATATATATATTTCAATTGTTACACTCAAGGGCCAATGGCCTATTGTGGAAATAAATATCATATCACATTCCAGGTGGAACCAAGAGAAAAATAATGAGATCACCGGGTGAAAGGTGAGAGGTAAAAAGTGTCTGCCGCAGAGATCGCAGCTATAGGGCTTGCTAAAGAAATATTCTGGTGAATATTTTGAAAATAATTTGACTGGACGCTTCAAATAAACAGTTTCAAAATACTTAGCAGTTTATTTATCATGTCTACTTCAAAATGTATTCCCTTTAGGAACATATGTTTACTTCAAAGCCACCAAGAATGGTTTACCCTTTATATTTGATGGATGTGGTTGGGTGAGGGCTTGGGGTTACAGGCATGGCGAACGACAGTATAATTTATATTATGAAAAAGCACTTACCAGACGTATATGCACAGCTTGCTAATCGCTCTTTCAGACGTTTCCGTGAATTCTTATTTACTGTATACTGTTCCTTCTTACAAATTATACACTGTTCTGGTAAAACATGTAGACTTCTTCGTGGAGCTGTTTGGTCACGGGTATGTCGTGTTCGCTTTGAGGGCACAGGGTCGCAGGTGTCTGCAGTCCTAACTGTTTTTGCTACCCGTTTTACAGCTCTTTCTATCTTAGTCTTATCTGTAAACCGTGAATAACATGTTCGGTGATATCGAAAACTGGTGTCTAGCGCCGATTCATCCGTTAAATATGCATATTTTGCGGCTGTTTCTTTCTCCATACCATCTAGTTCTTTCCATTTCTTAACACAGTCAATAAATTTCAACCAGCTCACTTCCGAGAACTGTAAAAGTGTTCCTTCCTGGTCATGTAAACAGTACTTTGTGGGCGCAGACATCTTGAATAAGGAAGTGACCTGATTGGATGACTCCGTGTCTGCTCTTGTGATAGTTAAACTCGTCAAATTGGATTGTCTTTCTTGGCTAATTTATGTTACTTTTAACTAATTATTTCTAATTAATGTGCAAGAAAAATTGTGGGAACATTGGTGATTTAGAAAGAGTACGCCCTAAATATGTTATACTAGCAATATCAAGTTGCCCCGCAACATTTGCAACGAAAAGTCACCGTGCAGATTTTGGCCCACGGCCTAATTCAAATGATTATGACGTCAGCCTACACGAGACGTAGTTAATTATGACGTCATAAGATTGATCAATAAACTGGATTCCTCAGTCACAATAGTTCCCCTCGTGCAAATTCTTTCATCTCAATCTTTAGTCACATAGACATGAACACGGTCGCCTAATCATTTCGAGTATAATTTGCCTGGAAACTGTTGCTGACACGACAGCTTCGAGGTAAATTAACGAGTTTTTCTTACATTGTAAATAGTTTGTTGTATACCGTACATAAGACAGAAAGGCGTAACTCTGTCTGAGTATGACATCACTTATGATCAAGCCAGCCAAAAGAAGGCCTCTGTAGTGGTCTTATGAAGTGGCCGTCTATTGAATACGAGAGAATCATGCTTTAGAAAATTTACAACGACAATGACTGGCTCGATAACGAAGAGATAATTCTATTTTCTATAGCCAAGCTAACAATAGTGTCTAAATTTCTAGAGAACTATTCAGAGAAGTTTGTGGATATTTTCAAAGTAATTCGAGTGGAGCCTGTAGCTGCATGCAATAGGCGGCAAAAACACACCCAGCCCAGAATAATAACTTTCAAAATATGCAACAGAATAACCATGAAAGATCATAAAGAAATTGTGGCCTATGGTCTGTAGCCTATGGTTAAAATGCCAGAGAGGTAGAGGAGTAAGAGCGAGAGAAAATTCAGTATAAAACAAAGCATAGCAAATGAGACTGATCGATCATCTGCTGGTATCAACAGCGCCTCAAACCGATCAGAATGCCACTTTTATCAAGTAACCCTGTTAAATTCTCAAGATTTTACAAGAAAAGGTTCCATAGTGAATGGCCATTTACTGGCCAAGAGAAGACAGTTTTTTGTAAGTTTACCACTAGAATTTAAGAACATAATAGGTGTATAACGCCTTGGCGATAAAACAGCGTATGGCCACACAAGTCTAAATTCCTCCTTAACCAGTTTCCATTTGCAGGTCATGAGCGGTAGCCGAGCCAGTCATTGCAGTGGTAACCTTTCAAAAAGGTCTTCTCTTGGCCTGCAAATATACAATCATCAAGACCACTGCGGAGGCTTATTGGCCAGTTTTACCATTGTAACGGCAAGTTGATTCGAGAGGGTTAAAGATATCCATTGTATTATTACTATGCTCTATTTATAAACTGAATACATTTTGAAGATAACTGATTTATTCAGAAGATAATTATGAATGGTAGGACAATAATGTATAAATTAGCAACCAGTTTCAGAACTGTCTCACAAATGAGTTAGTTCGCATATAGTGCAGAGTATGATCCGTAGATCCCGATGCAATCGGTAACATATTTGATGCAGTATGAAGTCTTCACGCAACACTTTCGTTAACAACACGTCGTATATCGAGATGAACACCTCGGAGAAGAATGCTACAGATATTAATATCTATGATTTTTACCTGCGAGGATACGAATCCTTCCCGAGTTGGTTCTTCAAGGAGTTTGCCCTAGGATTCTTCATTTTCGGCACATTGAATAACGTTGTGCTGCTGTATTACTTGGTGAAAACTCGTAAATATAAGTCTCCAATCTTCCTTCTAATCACAAGCTTAGGTATGTGTGATTTGTTAACCTTGGTTACCGGCATTGCCTGGGTGCTACTGATCGCGCCATACATGCCATACCCTGAATATGGATTTGTGTGCGGCTTAGTCGTCGTCTGCAACCACACACCACTCGTTGCCAGTAACTACCATCTTGTATTCTTCGCTGGTTTTCGTCTTTATCAACTCGGATTTCCTCTCAGAGCCCGTGCTAAGATTACTGCAAGTTTTGTGCTTAAAGGCTGTATAATTATCTGGGTGTTCCTACTTCTCTGGACTGCACCATTTGCTTTTCTGTATAAACCAATGAGAGTGCCATACCGGGACTCGACTGTGACCTTGCGCGAATTTCAAGGTAACTTTAACGCGAGAGACACAATATGGTTTGTCTTTCATACACTCCTCCCAAATTGTCTGCTAATTTTGTTTCATGCTACCAAACAGTTCAGAGTGTCTAGAAGTAAATCGCTGGATGTATCAAAGGAAAACAGGAATATTGACGCTCGTACACTTGGTATCATCATAATCCTGTTTGTTATTTGCTGGTTTCCCTGTAATTCTTATGGCGTTACGCATAAATCATTCTCAGGACAAAATCTAAGAGTGCACACCGCGATCTATACACTATTCTTGTACTTTGGTTTTGCTAATTCTGTTCTTAACCCACTTGTATACGTGCTGTTTGCAAGGACTGTGCGTCAAGATTTGGTCAAACTATTCTGTCCAAGGGTTCTAAAGCATAATAATAATAATATTAATTGATGTTCTTTATTACTAGAATTTGTGTAAGCTACCCACGTTCAGATGAGGAAACACATACTGTCATTAGGGGGCTCCACTGGATGATTCGTGCTAAACTTCATATCATAATAAATATCCTAGTATCAAATTCCATCCATATTCGGTGTGCTTATCAAACAATAAAATCATCGGGAATTACTATTACAAATCAAGGATCGTGAGATTCGGTAACAGCATTGTATAATAAAGAAACATCACATCGTGTTCCCGATATGTTTTACGGTTCAAGAGACTGCTTAATTGTGTGGATGGATGGATAGATGGATAGCCGGCAGGCAGACATGCAGACAGACAGGCAGGTGGGCAGGCAGGCAGGCAGGCAGGCAGGCAGGCAGGCAGGCAGACAGGCAGTCAGATAGACAGACAGGTAGGTAAGCAGGCAGGCAGGCAGACAGGAAGGCAGGCAGGCAGGCAGGCAGGCAGGTAGACAGACAGACAGACAGACACACAGACAGACAGGCAGGCCGATAGGTAAGCATGCAGGCAGGCATGTAGACAGCCATCCATCTATCCATTCATCCACTCATCCATCCATCCATCCATTCATTCATCCATCCATCCATTCATTCATTAATTGTTTTATTTATTGATTTAATTTTGAACGGATACAAGCATGTGGATGCAAATGTGCTAACGGACACTAACTTAGAGCTTGAATTCCATATGTAGTTGGTTTGCGCGTGACTGTCGCCTCTTCGTACGATAGTGCTAGTACCGGCCCACGAGAGTTAATGAAAACCTCACCGGACAGCATAAGACATGCATTGTGACGTCATTGTGGTGCTTGATTCAGTACACAGTTTGGGAGGTCGCTATCCACGTTGACGGACGTGTTAGAAATCTAAGTCGAGAGTCATGACGCATCGTGTGTATGCGAAAGACATCCAAAAAAGTAAGTCACCCCCCCCCCTCCCCTCCCCACCTCCAAATATGGGATAATATTTTCTAAGATATATATCTAATGAACCTTTCCAGTTTTAGCTATGCCCAGCCAATCACTACCTAAGTCCCGCTCCCACCCACACTTCACCGTGTTGGGATTGATCGATCACTGAATGCATTGACTGTCAATTTCCTGAAAACTATAAAATTAAGCTGTTCAAAAGGATATTTATTAAAAAGTAAAGACATACAAATCGTATAACAACGCATAGTCCGTCTTCAACTATGCGCTCGGGATGTACTTATCTATGTCATACATGACGTCATAATGATGTCATGGATTGTGAGGTCATTCTATAAGGGCACGTAGTTGATTATGACGTCACATGATGAATGAATACAGTGGAAATGTCCATTGTAATCAAATTTCTCACAGGTCATCAATTTGATTATGGCAATAATCAGTGAAAATGATTATCCCATATGTTGTTCTATGCCTGAATGCTCATGCAGTAAATGCAACATCTCTGACTTTTTATCTGCACAGTTTGTAAACGGTACAAGGTCCTTTGTAAACAGTGTGTGTCATAAATATGTCTATTCGAATATATTACAATTTTACAGCGGGGGTGTTCCACTTTCTCTAACCAGTTAATACTATCAACATTATTGTGATAGGTTTGAATAACAGAATACTCGTTTTGTATCACTGGATCTCTTGTTAGAATGAGGTCTTATCTTGGAAGAAGGTTATTGCAGATGTTGTTGGTAAAATATTTTCGGTTGTGATCTGATCAGAGTTTTTGTCAGATATGATTAGAAGAAATTATACATATGTTAAAGAGGGAGAGAGAGAGAGAGAGAGAGAGAGAGAGAGAGAGAGAGAGGGAGGGAGAGAGAGAGAGAGAGAGCAAAAGAGAGAGGGAGAGAGAGAGAGGAGAGAGAGGCGCCGAGTCAGTGGCAATCAGAGTCATCAAGACAATATGGGTGTGGTTAATAATTATATCTCTAGGCATGCACATCTCATTTAATCACATATTTGTGCACATGCTATGTATGAGATTTCGTGGAAATCTTTGTGACAAAACACCTTCCCGACCACTAAGCATGTTTGCAGATCCCCATGCCGGTGTGACTTCATCCACCTCCACACGGGATTTGGAGTTTACAGGTGCGTAATAAGGGCACTGATTATCAGAATGTCCAAATTGTTCACATTTTCTACATAAGTCATTAAACCTTGTCCGGTCGTTCTGATTCATTTGCGTCGGTCGGCTACGGCACTGAAATGCGTAATGTCCTTTCTTGTTACAATTGAAACATGTTACACCAGATTGACGGTTCTGCATACCTTGATTGTTATTATTGCTATCGTCTGATTTTGGGCTGCGACAATTTCGGGAAATATGTCCCCTTTACCACAATTATAACACGTTTTATTTTGATTGTTGTGCTGCTGGTGCTGATTGTTCTGTTGTTGCTGTGGTGGTTTATTTGGTCTATTCGGACAATTTCGTTTGACATGTCCTTCTTGGTTACACCCAAAACATCTAATTGTCTCTTTTTCTGGTTGCCGTGTGCTTGCGTCAGGGCTGGTGTATTTGTTGTGGCATTAATCATTGAAGCTATCGATTTCATTAACTGATTTTGCATACCCTTAATCATAGAATATACATCTTTCATCATTTTGCCCTGTCGTAATTCTAAGTTCGTTAGTCGCTGGTCGGTCATCATTACTCTGATCTGTCGGTCAACTACATCTATCTCCATATCCTCCTCGTGTCGTGGTGGGGTGAGATACATGGCGTCGAGTAAATCATCTATGTCCCCTTGTCGTTCAGCGAAGGCTTTTGTGTCTTCCAGTGTTTTGTTCCTTTTAATAATGACTCGCTGAACCAACGCTACGTTGGACAATGCTCATATGTAGGCACGTACCACAATTCTCTTACTGTTATCATTAATATTGGGGTAGATATTTCTAGCTAGGGTTGTTAAATGTATTAATTTTCTCCCCTTGCTTCTGTTTGATGATTTCCAGCTCGTATTTAACACGCTCCTCTTCATTTGCGGATACAAGGAATTTTACCACGTTTCGATCTCAGAGTAACCCTCGATGTCTTTATGCAATTGTCCTCTGGTGGTCCAGCTTATGATATAAGCTGCATCATCCGGCTGGTTTGGGCACATCGTGTCTAAGGCGAAACAGCACATCTCAAGATATTCCCGTACTTCCGATGGTATATGTCCGTCGCTGGTTTGTATATGCTGCACATGATCATGCAACAATCCGCGTCGGATTCGGTCCTCTTCCCTCGTGTTGGATAAGTTGGAGAATTCATTCATGCTGTTTTGTAAGTTGGTAGTCATTATGCTGAATACCTTCCATAGATTTTCAGCAGTTGATGAGACTCCTCATTGAGCCATTGTTGCTGTTGTGTGGGTTTGACTCGGAATTAGCTCTGGGCAGGGTCGACTGGGTAGGGTCTGTGAAAATAGTGGATCAGGCGGCATATGGCATGTCCTTTGCCTGACTCGGACAGCGTATGGGTCCTGAATGGTGGCGATGTATGCTTCTATCCCCTCTATGATGACTGAAGATAATAAATCTGTAGACTGATCTGGGCGATGGTTCTGGGGTCTCAGATACCAGATAGATTCCTGGTGGCTGATACACTAGAGATCTCTACTGTGACTTTGGCAGTATTGTCAGCTTTGGATTCTGTGTGTGTTGATAGTGTGACTTGATCTGAGCAACAGACTAGATCGCAGAATTCGAAAATGGTGTCCGAAATTCGTTGAATGGATTGCTTGCTGTTACATGATGGTGGTTGCGGACTGTACGTGGTATGGGTGAATGTTTTGTCGTTCATTACTTGGTATTCACGCTTTTAGCTGATGATGTCCTTCGGAAATTGTACACTTTTCACAACATAATGTAACATATCTAATCTGAGATTACTCCTGGCAGGCTCGCCAAATGAGAAGGCAGGAACTCGGATTCTCAGCCGTATTTCATATACACCCGCCAATATGTGTGGCATTAGAATTCGTTCAGTAATAACAAAACCAGTATTTCATACAGGCCTAACTAACCATGCTTGGATTTTGGATACAATTCTATAACACCATTATGAAATGTGTTTGACCTTTAGAAATACAATAGTTTGCAGTTGTTGTCACGAACCAACAAATAGTTTACATTTGTCATTACGAAAGTTTGCATTTGTTGCTACGGATTGTATTCAAAATAGTTTGCATGTGTTGCTGTCCAATGGTGAGTAATTTTTTCATCCATTTCATTCTTTTCACACTGCATTTATTAACAATGACACTTGCTGTCGTCACTATAGACCCGCGCCATTGCTAAAGTAAATGTTCATTCTTCCTTCCACTATTCTATCCTTCTTTCTTGTCTGTTCATCCGTGCCTCATTCATAATTTAAATGTATATCAGATTCCAGCACACAGCGTAAAATAGGTTACCACATCACACGCTCCTGACTAGGTCATCCTGCTCATCTATCTATATGCATGATGTTTGTTACATAAATAAAAACAAGGTTCAAACGTCAATCTAATTGTGTACATGTTCAATCGCACACCCACACACATATATTACATAAACGGTTTCTCATAAATCATATATATAAATCATGATGACGTTGTCATGACATTAAATGATATATATAAATCACGATGACGTCGTCGTGACGTAGAACATATTTATAACTGAGATGAACTTATCCGAAAGACTACTAAAAAGATTAACAGAAGAGTTGGGCTCCGTGCTCGCCAGGTCAAGAGGTCATATGCAAATGATGCTTAAGACAGGAACCGACAATCTTGAGACTAGCTACTTCCCCCAAATCCCCAGATCCGAATCCGGATATCTACAACATGATGTGCAGATTAATTTCCACCACTGGTTGCGTGGTACGGCAGATCTGGCGGGTCATCACAGAGCACGTCATTCGCTCCACATACTGGACGACGAGCTACATCGGGGCCAAAAGACCCATCTGCACGAAAGGTCTCTTTACGGAAGCAGTGGCTTGGACTACCTGACTTTAAGAAGTTTATTGGCCCCGGGTGATATCTTCTCGGGAGCTTACAAAAACGGGCGGTTGCGGATGTGGTGGCTAGTACCCCACGGAAAACGAGTCTGAAAACCGAAAGGATCCGCAGCAATATCTGCACTACAGAATACAATAATTTGCGCTCGTCCTCACCACCAGCTGACTGCTGGAGAGTCTGATTTTTGACCCATTATATACTGCTTGTGGGGTCACAGATGGAACGCCACAACCAATCAGCGAGCGCGCTTCAGAGGCATGGAAGGGGGTCACGTGATGCGCTATAGTACCCACGCACTGAGAGCATACACGCGCTAAGCCTATGGGGTTCAACATTTTGAAAATAGAATAAGCGGGCTCATTTAGCCATATCTCGGCCAATTCTTAACCAATTTAAAAATGGTTAAGTGTTTTGGAATCTACGCTTCATTCTGGTCATGATTAAGACCAAGAAAGGCGAGAACATCTAAAATGATTACAAGTCCCAACTCGGTACTGTAAAAGATGCTTGATCTCTGATGCCCCCGCATGCGCTCTATGCGATCTTTCAGACTTAGTCATTTTACGTCCCTCTCGTAATCGGCTCTACACACACATATCGTCCTAACAGGGAAGGGGTGGGGGGGGGGGGTGCAGGCTCGGAACGCATCCTGCCCGGCCGTCCCATGCCAAGACTAGCTGGGATGGTTCGTACCTGACCGGTCGATCCGTGCTACACAAGCATGTTCCTCATGGCATTGATTGGTGTGTAGTAGCTGTTCTATAAGTAGTCATGGCCATGCAAATATACATCTTTCTCAATAAGTATAGAACCCATTACATGCGTTGAGCTGTTAGAGCACACCGGACCACAGGCCATGTAAAACTAGAACACTTGCAATATGCATGAGTTAAAAAACAAGACACTTTTTTTCTTGGTCAGGGGTTGAGCCTGCAATGTTTGGAAAACTGAACTATTTACTGTCCTCTTCAAAAGTTTTCTCACAACTCTCATCAGATGCAAAATATGTTTCATTATTCTGATGTGATATGTAATCATCCTTAACATTCCCGTCTCTATTAAATGATATGTCAGCAGATGATGCTGAAGAGGCAACACGCATCTTAGATGGTGTTGGGGGCAATAATGGATGGAGAACACGAGACATGTTAGATATATACAACTAATCGCTTAGATCGACTTGGATGGGTTTGTCACATAAACTCTCTCATCTTCAATGTTGCGCACAGTTGTGTCATCCAAAGCCAGTTTACCCTCGGCAGTCTTGCTGGGAGATGCTGACGTGTTTATAGCCACTGCTGAGCACCGGTTCATTATGGGTCGAAGTGTAGTTATATCAGTGATTGTCTAAAATAAAAGAAAATATTAGACATGATTATATCATCTTAAATAGCCTTGTGCAATGTAGTTTGGGAAGCTGTAACTTGAACTATAACTTGCTGTAACTTTCAGATGAACTTTTAACTCTTCCTTCGCCAACATTTATGTAACAGAGTGAAATGGGCGCGCTTAGCAAATGTCCAAACTAGTTGCTTTTAGAGCAAGTTGGAGGATGTTCATTATGTGGCATAATAAGCCTACAAAGGAGGATTTTAATACATTTTTAGAAATTTTGATCAATCATGGCCGAATGTCAACCAAAAGGTTAGTATTGGCGCAGAATTTCATACTTTTTAAATGGATCGAAATGGTCGGGAATTATTATTCTATAGTAAATCGAATTATTATGCTATAATAAATCGAATTATTACGCATATTGATATGCAATTATGACCCTGATGTTTCACATGCATGGCCATTTTTCCATTCTGTCTTTCTTAGCTGAAAATACATCATCTAACTGTTTTATTTGCGCTTACACGCGTGCACAGACTCGCAATCGCCGGCATTTGATGAAGATCCACAACCAGAATAAGCAGTGGACCTTTCTGAACTCCTTAACTACGAATTTCCAAACAACTATGCAGGTAATTTGTTGAATATTTTGAAACTAATTCGAATGTGTGCTGTTACTACATTATGCAGCAACAGCGCGCAGTCAATTTAGTTTCAAAATATTCAACACATGTCTATTAAATAGCAAAAACATACAATTCGTACAACGTGACTATTAATCATTAAAGATGGGTTATATCGATTCATTCATGACGTAATGCGTATGACGTCAGACCACACGCCACTTAGTTGATTACGCCGTCATGTGATGGAGGGGACCAGCTGGAAAGATGAGTTGCTTGGAGAGATACATTTCTAGCTATGCTCCACCTATTTCTAGCGAAGCTCCACACACTTTGTGCGCGTGTTGGAATGGATGTATGTACTTTGATTCTTGAATTTCCAAAATCCCAATTTCAATGTAAATATTATTATGTTTATTTTAGTTATATGTGTTGTTATTTTGTAAGGCGCTGCACGAGTACCTAACAAATACTCGTTCCAGAAACCAGTGTCACACTATACCCAGTTATTTATTAATTAGAAAATTATTCATATTCTAGAGATATATTATACTTGGTTCTTACACACGCGTTGTTCGCTAACAACATTATGAATCCACTGGTGTATGTCGTGCCATGAAATCAATTCGAAATGAATGTATTAATTAATTTATTTTCAAAACGACAGAAGGCCTTGACCTAGAATCAAATCAAAGTAGACGAAAGCATTAATAAGAATGTGTATGGTCTAAGTGGAATATCTTAAAATGAAGTCCAAGTGCACAGCCCAACTTAATTGAGTAACCGAGCTGGTAAAATTAAAAAAATTAGTCTTCTGGTAGTCAGCAAATGAACATTGACTAAACAAAATTTAGATTTTCTGACCAATAACCCTCCAGCGGACACACGATATATAGATTTGTGGGAGAACGTAAAGAATTTTTTGTGTGTAAATTCCAGTGGTAAATTTATAAAATATAATTTTCTTTTGACCTGTAAATGAACACATTTTTGCTTTCTTGAACGATCATGATCATTAAGGGTTTAATTGATAACAGTAGCGTTTCGAGTGCTTAGAGGCGCTGTTGACGCAAAAATAATAAATGATACACAAGAGAGGCCAGACCATCTGATTGGTTTTTTTGCAATTTCTATGGATATTAGTCACACCAAGCTTTTGTTGGATCTGTGATTAGAGAAAGACACTTCTGCTAAATTACACACAACGATTTTAATTTAATTAAATAAAAAATAATATGATGTAATTATATATAAAACTTAATGTTAAAATGGGTCAGTAGTTCAGGTGATGGTGTGTATTTACTAGCATGATTTCTTGTTCCTACTTTTGGGAGATGGTCTCAAACCATACCTTTTGGAGCAATACCATTGCGTCTAGTGCCATCCTCAATTTAGCCTTGTTTAAACACCTTGATAAATTGATGCCGCCGTCATCAC
>CM067367.1:78375578-78400578 GCA_034401795.1 Chaetoderma sp. LZ-2023a
AGAAACAAATATAGAAGTAAATCCTCCACCAAAGAACCAATTCTATCCATCTGCAATGCATCGCGTCAGAGCCAGTTGGTTTGGAAATGTACAAACGGATCATGCAATATATCATAAAGAATGTATCGTTTCTGATCTGAAAGAGCCAAATGATAAAGAGTAAAATGCATAGGGGATCTGGAATGTGGTCCCATTTCATATCACTATTATCAAACAAATCGAAAATTATCACATTGCACTAAGTTTAGCGAGTGAAATGTGATAATTCCCGATGAGGTTGATCAAAGTAATACAAAAGGGGGACGAGTTTGATATATTTATCACTTAAACTGATCTTTTGAAAGATTTTACAATATAGTCAGTCCTTGAAACACGTTTTAACGCACCAGTGTGTGATGTTAGATTTCGGCTCTGCGAAGCATTGCTTACACAGAGTGCAGACCAATGTGCCACACAAATATTATGAAACATAAAACATTATTATTTCGGACATAACATTACATTTCATCAAACATTAAAAATTTCCGCGTCAATCTTGCAACGTGGCTATGAAACCTGTGCCGTCTCACAGGGCGTGTGTGCCTATTACGCGTTATCGAGAACTGCTAAATGGGCTGAAAGCAGTATTTTATATGATAGCACAAGATATAGCTTGGACGACACTTAGTTTGTGAATCATCATAGTAAACATATAATGTATATGCACAACAACAGATAATGAAAAGCTAGGGTGCACCACATATACTGCACACTTACTGAGAGGCTACAAGCATATAAAAAGGCAAGTGTATGCTGACATCATCGTCTTTCATGCTTAATAGTCTGACACGTTGTACTAATTGTATGTTTTTACCATTTAACATAATAAACATTCCGTTGAATATTTTGAAACTAACTTGACTGAGCGCCATTGATTCCATAGGCAGAAACAGCAACAAGTCAAACTATCCTCCAGATACTCAACAGCTTAAGTGTATTGTTTTCTGGAAATGGATAGATAGCTAGTTCAGGGATCGATCAATGCTAACACAAGCGAGGTGTGGTTGGGGCCTAGCCAGAGATTGCCGGGGCATAGGTAAATTTGGAAAGCTTTATTACAAGGCAACGATGGCAACATAACTACAGCAAGTCCAATGGCAATGCATCATAGTAAACATGTAATTTATAGGCACAACAACAGATAATGCAAAGCTTAGGTGCACAACATATACTGGTCACTCACTGAAAGGCTACATGTATATATAAAAAAACAAGTGTCTGCTGACGTCATGAATGACTCGAAACAGTCCGTCTTTAGTGCTTAATAATCTGACACGTTGTACGAATTGTAGTCGTTCGCTACATGACGATGTGTGTGTGTTTATAATATACACACGCACAGACTGCGAGATACTGATTAATGTAAATCAGATGTAGCATTGTTTGCCAAACTATTATCACTGGAAAAATAATGTAATGCGTGCGTGAATCATTTGACTGATTATTACTGGCCCTTGTCAATTTCCCTTACCATCACACTAGCGGGCTAGCCTTAATTCATTCCCTAATAAACAGGAGTGATAGGTATACCTGTTCTGTATATTTGTAGTAAGGGAATGGCATAGAATTCCTTATCTCACAGTCAATGGACCTTTCCGGATTTAGCTTTGACCCGCCCATCTCTAGCCAAGCTCCACCCACACCTCGCTCGTGTTGGGATCGATCGATCTCTGAATACTCTGACTATCAATTTCCCAAAAAACTACACAGGTAAGCTGTTAAATATTTTGAAACTAACTTGACTGAGCGCCATTGATGCCATGAGGCCTATCCAGAAATGGGCGGGGCATAGGTAGAATTGGAAAGCTTCATTACAAGGCAACTGTGACAATATAACTACAGCAAGTCCAATGTAATTTATAGGCACAACAGCAGATAACGCAAAGTTATGGTGCACAATATTTACTGGACACTTACTGAAAGGCTACATGCATATAAAAAAATGGTCGGTCGATTTTGACAGTCATCTGTCACTAACGTAAATCCTATGCGCAAACCTATCGTCGCTTCAACAATTTGCGCGAATTTTAAATGCTTTTTCTTCGTCTAATTAACTTTGATCACAATGTTTCAACATATATGTTGGAAGACCGTATGGTCCCTGTTCCACTACGTGTTCGTTTGTGTAATTCCGGATTGAAGAATCACTTACGTTTGTAAGACACCAATTTTCGTACTGCAGCTGATGCAGTAATTTCGAATAGTACTTCTCTGAACGCTTTCACCACTGGAATTAGAAAACTCCAACATAAATAAAGGTAACGTGTTTACCATTTTGGTAACTAGTTTGACTTGATCTGTTTGGCTTATAGGTAGCAAAACAGTGAAACATATTTCAGTCAAATTATTTTCAAATCACTCAACATAATATTACGCTTGAGCTCATACATCATAAATGATCTGTTGTTGTATCTGGTATGTAGTGGTGAGATTTTTAAAATTGTTTCCTTTTATTATGATCTAAAACATCGGATTCTGGATTGTGTAAACTACCTATTATCAAACAATACTTTAATCCTTGAAACCTCAAAGTGATAACTATATGGTTGAATGTTTTGGAGCTAGTCCGACTGGAAGCTGCTGTTGTCATAGGTAACAACCTCACCCACTCTTCACACATGCTTAGAAACAGTAAACAAAATGTTCCCTACGCCATGGGGGATGTGGTTGATCCTTTACCCCTTGAAACCCCAAAGCATATCATGAGCTAACCATCATATAATAAATATGGTCTGCAGAAATTCAGCAGTAGGACAGCAAATATAGGGTTCATGGTCAGCTTTTTGGACTGAGACTTAAGCCTAAATTTAACCCCAGAGACCCCTGAAAACCCAGAGTGTGAATTATATGTCTAGTTAAATACTAGCCATGCTAATTGTTTTTATTGTATTAATCTATACTTACTGCACCTGTATTATTATTTATGTATTCCTTCAAAGTAACCAGTGCAGCTTTTTGGGCTAGTCTTACTCACTACAAATGTGTGCGTGTTCTTCAACACCCGATTATATATAGTCTTAGCTATACTACCAATTATATTTGGTTTCAACTGTAAGTTTAAGCTCTGGCAAGTTTTAATATTTTGGAGCTAGTTTGACTGGAAACTGTTGTTGGCATGGGCAGCATCACCCTACCCCTCCCCCCTCCACCCCCACTGTCTTAAAACATTCAACATAATGCTCCCTACATCAGGGGGGTTGAGTTTGATCCTATAACCCTTGAAACTCCAACATGTCAACAATATTAAGCTAGTTTCAAGATAGCCAGTGTGGGCTTCTATGCTAGAGCAACTCCATATAAATGTTGTGTTCTCCAACACCCACATAACTAAGTATGTAGTGGACTAACATTACTCCTTTAACCCTGAAATCACAAAGTGTCAACTTTATGTCTAGTTTCTGAATGTTTTTGAAGCTAGTTTAATTGGAACCTGTTGTTGTTCTTGGCCTATAAATGGACTTCCACTAAACACAAATTAAGATTTTCTGGACAAATCTTGGCCATTAAAGCTTAAAAGGGTTAAGAGTTGTGTATGTTCATAGTTGAGCCTGATCTATGTGGTAAGGATAATAACTACGACATGGACGCGGGGCTGGGGCTGGTGCTTTTTGCCCATGTCCCAGCGTGTGCGTTCATCAAATGCGCTCTTAGCCTGTATTGTTGATGTCTTGTGGGTCCATGCAGTGGAGTTGATGGATCCAGTGATGTTCTTTTTGTCGTCTCCATTTGGTGGATTCTGGATCCTGTGGATCTGAAGAAAGGACTTGGATAATGCGAAACTGCATGTCGTTTCTGCAGTGGTGTGTAGTGTTGAAGTGACTGAAAGCGGGGGTGTCGTATGCAGCCTTCCTGTAGAAATAGGTGATACTTCTTAGGTGTTCCTTTATTCTAACACCAAAGGTTCGCAAAGTTTCTCCAACATACTGTTTTCCAAAGAGCGTGCAGGAGAGTAGATATATGACGTTGCGTGTCTTGCAGTTGCCTGTGATCTTACATCTGTATGTGTAGCCAGTATAGTTGCCGGTGAAGAAAAGATTTTTTCCCATACCTTTGCAGATGTTGCAATTTTGTGTTTTGCAGGCCTCAAATGGATTACGGAATGCAGGTTTATCTTTTTCTTGATTAACCAAGCGAGCTCTGACTATTTTGTCACCTATTGTTCGGATTCCTACAGTAGCCGAATTTTGGTGGGTTCGGGTAGGCTAAGCGGCATATAGCATTTGATTCCAGTAAGGGTCAGGAGCGTAAGATTATCCTTTTTGCAAGGACACTGGTGTCTGTAGTCACGTATAAAGAAAGAATCGTTGGAATTCTTCTGTTTACTGTTAGATGAGTTGGAGGCAGGTGGGTAAAGTATGTCGGCCCTTTTTAAAGCCAGAGCTTTTTCAAATGCAGAGCCCAGTACTGAATGTGGGTACCCACTTTCTAGGAAGTGTTCACGGAGGTTGTTTCCATGTGTGATGAAGTCGCTTGTGGGTGTGTAAATCCTGTGGATGCGTTGGAATTGGCCAAATGGGCTGGTGGTCTTACAAGCCTGTGGGTGAGCCGAGTTGTAGTGCATGTAACCGTGCGTGTTAGTGGGCGTGTTAAAAAGTGAGAATTCTATATATTTCTCTGGAGTGAGTAGGGCAAGTGTGTCCAGGAAGCTGCCGCTATTCTTTGAGAACTCGTGTGTGAATTTAATGCTGTGGTGGCAGCTGTTCATATATGTTATGAATGCTTCTAGCGCTAGCTAACGATGTTCCCGGATCATGAAGACATCATCTATGTATCTGAGATAGAGGGACGGCTGGTATGGTTCTTTCATGAGCAGTTGAGTTTCCAGGTCTGCCATAAAGATGCATGCATATGTGCAGGCTGCCTTGCTGCCCATGGAGGTGCCCCCTATTTGTAAGTAGTGGTCGCCATAAAATTCGAAATTGTTGCACTCCAGGACGAGTTTGAGGAGGCTGAGTAGTCCTCTGATGGAGAGCTTTCCCATGAATCCGTGTGTCCGGACGAAACGGCTAACCGCCATGAGGCCTTCCCTGTTGGGTATGTTGGTGTACTGAGATGTGACGTCCATGGTGACAAGAAGGGTATTGTTTGTGGCATTTCCGTATACTTCGAGTTTTTTATGAATTCTGTGGTGTTTTTAACGTATAAGCGTATCTTGGTGACATGCTGTTTAATGTGTTCGTCCACAAAGCTGCTAATTAGTTCTGTGGGACACCCGTTTCCACAGATAATGGGTCTGCCTTATATCAAACCGTTTTTGCGCACTTTGTGGGTTTTAGGCAGGAGGTAGAATCTTGCTGTTCTGACCGGATTAGGAATCAGCTGTGTGGCGATTTCTGGTTCTATTTCACCACTGGCTACCAGTTGGTCTAGACGTTTATTGACCAAATTAGAGTGGTGTTCAGTTCTGTCAGACTCTAATTTCATGTAGAAGTTAGAGTCTGAAAGCTGCCTATGAACCTCAGCTATGTAGTCCTCCTTTGGCATGACCACAGTAGCTTTACCCTTGTCCGCTTTCTTTATGACCAGACCTGGATTATCGAGTAGTTGAACAATGGCCTGTTTTTCAGGGATTGTTGTGTTCCCTGTAGTACGCCTGTAATGGGTGTGTTGTGGTACCTCATTTTTCACTGTTCTGTTAAAGCTATCTAGAAGGAAGTCCGCACCGGGGTTTGGGGTAAAGGTTTTAGGTGTCCCAAATTTCTTTTTAATTAGGGCAGTAAAACCTTCCTCCAGAGACAGCTACACGGGCGGTTGCACGAGGGCGTGCTCATCCTCTGCCAGTGGTATCAGGCGGTCATGGGGGCATATGGAAGGGGAGTAAAATGTAGGCGTAACCTTAGATTCCTGAAAAACCTGTTTAGATCAGACATAAGTTTTCCCATGTCTGGTTCATCTACGCTAAAGCTAAACCCTAGACCTTTTTCTAGGGTTTTGATTGTGACGTCATCAAGTTCGTAATCTGAAGTATTGACCACAAACTTAGAAGAGTACGGTTGTGAATATTTATTTGAGCCATTTCTGTTATTCTTGTGGTTAGCAATGGGCGTGAAAGACAGATTAAAAACAGATTTTGATACAATATTGTTTGATAGTCAGAAGCGGGAGTTCTCGCATTCCAGGATACTTTGGACAACCTCCACTAGTTCAAAGGAGCTGTGCTGCTGTCTGTCCGGGTGGGATCTCGGTTGTCTGCGCTAGCCTGCTTAGTCCTGCATCCTTCTAGTTATAGCACCATGGTTGTCCTGGCGGTTTCCTGTTGGTTTAGGCTTGAGTAGTTCCCTCTTCTAGGTGATGTGCTCCTGGGCCTGCTGGCGGTGCGACGTAGTGTGGCATGGATGGCATTTCTAGCTGCTGTGGTAAACTATTTGTCCACATCCTCTAGTAAAGTTGTTTCCAGTGCGTTGCTCATAGACCGTTAGTGTTAGGTCTAGGCTCATGGATTTCAGTTTCTTGTTCCAGTCATTTAGAAAAATGGTGTCGTGTTTGGGTACTTGGTAGGCAATGCGTGGTAAGAATTGTGCTGATAGTTCCTCGCTGTCCAGGCTTGGGATTAGTTTATCCTTTCTGGACCTGATGTGTGCTACTTTGCATGACGAGTTCCTCCATAGGCGGTAGGTACCCATGAAATCAGGCGGAATTATGGGGGCCCCGTATACATTTGTGTTAGCAGTGCCCCTCTCTGTATCCATTTCTTCCTGGCTAGTGATCCGTCTGTTCTTGGACGATGGTCATTGTTCTAAGGGTTACTGGATGATATGGATCACTACTGAACGTTGGTGGTTGTTGCTTGCTTGTGGACTAGCAGGGTTACTGGGCGGTGCCCCTATCCTAGTTGTAAACGTTGACGCTAGAGCCTCGGTGCATTTGCTCATGCGATGTCCGTCTAGCAGGATCTCTGAATCCACCGATCTGAGAGACAACTTAGAGACGGTGTTGTGGACCCTTCTAAATCTAGATGGAGGGCCAACATGACAGATATGCAGATATGGCTTCGTTGAAGAAGTGTAATAAAGACGTATTATCTCTCGGCAAATTCTTAAGATCTTATGCTGAGATCTGTTTTGACTCGAAGTCTGAATGGTTGGGAGCTCATTTTGCTCCCTCATTTTATACTCTCTGGCCTGAGCACCGCTGATGTTTGAGGTGCCCGGGTACCAATACGGATACGCTGGGGCACTGCTGAAGTGCCCTCTAGAATAGATGAAAAACGAGGGGCACCGCTGGCGTGCGCGGTGCCCGTTTTGGAGAGGGCATCGTTGGGTACCCTCGGTGGGGTGCGGGTGGGGGTGTGCACCATGGGCATCCGGCGGCGCCCTCATTGGGGGACCATGGCGTTTGCGGTGCCCTTGCAAAGTGAATGGGGTACCATATGTGTAGCGGTGCCCACTGGAAAAGTGTATGTTGAGTGCCTTTTTCCATTTACATGGTGCCTGCTTTAGGAACCATCGAGTGGGTTTACGCCCGAGCCCGTGTTGACTGACTGAAGCCAGACATGGGTTATGGCGCAGGCCCGCTGGGGAAGACAGTGGGTGGGGGTGTGAGGGTGGGGTGGGGTGGGGTTGGGGTGGGGCTAGGACTCTAGAATCCAGAGACAACATTTGTCTTGTTGATATTGGCAATACATTTCTGGGTGACGCATGACGTCCTAGAGGTGTCTGTTCCTCGTTGCTAGGCAGAGAATAGTGAGAAGTGACGTCATGCATTTATGACGTCTTAAAGGTTAGTACGGGGCAAGGCCCATAGAGACAAGAACATCCCTCGTCTTCCATCGAGCCCTATATCTGGTCTACTGGCATTTGCCGACAAGGTGCTAAACATACAAGCACTTCTGCAAAAAATACAAATCGGAACAAGAAACCGTTGAAACTTCTCAATGCTTTGTAGCCCCTTTCGGGAAAACAGGTTGCTCCCAAACAGATACCACAACTTCTGTTTGCAAAAAATCCCTGTTTGTGTAGACCTGTTATAAACGCCAATAAACGACATCTGATGAGTATCCAAGAAACATTGGAACGAAACGCTATAAGTATGAATCATCAACACGAAGCAACACATGCTATTGCAGGATACAAAGGGGTTGAGGAAAGGACATCAGTACAGTTCTGCCAACCACCACCCCATACTCCACAGTGGGTCTGCGCCCTAACCCGTGTCCTGCCTCAGTACAGCCAACACGGGCTCTGGCGCAAACCCACTCGATACCTCCTAAAGCAGGCACCGTGTAAATGGAAAAAGGCACTCAACATGCACTTTTCCAGTGGGCACCGCTACACCTACGGTGCCCCCATTCATTTTACAAGGGCACGGCAGATGCTCACGGTGCACCCCACTGAGGGCACCCAACGATGCCCTCTCCAAAACGGACACCACGCAGGCCAGCGGCGCCCCTAGTTTTTCATTTATTCTAAGGGGCACCTCAGCGGTCCCCAGCGGTACCCCTATCCAGAGAGTATAAAATGAGGGAGCAAGATCAATTTCCAACCATTCAGACTTTCAATGAAACCAGATCTCGGCATAATGTCTTAAGGATTTGCCGAGAGATAATATGTCTTTATTACACCCTTGATCTGTGTGGTAGTTCATTTGAATTTTGTTTAAAGATGGCTTTTAGGTGATATATTATATATATATATATATATATATATATATATATATATATATATATATATATATATATATATATATATATATATATATATATATATATATGCATAAATTTGAGTTTCTGTTTATTAACATTTCCATGCCCAAACCAACCAGAACCAGCTTCTACAGTGATGTCAATGTTAATTTGCAGGCCAGATAAGAGTATTTTTGGAAATTTACTCCTGGAATGACTGGGTCAATAACCGAGGCCGTGATTAAGTGGTAAATTCCCAAAAGTAGCACCAGACTCTTGGCTTGTAAATAGACTTCAATAGGCAAAGATTTCAATTGTATTCACAAAGACTGACCATTTAAGGGTTAAGAATGTATATGTTGTTTATATTTCAGCCAATACAAAAGCTATATGACAAAAATACAAAATACCCCCACAAACACCACACATGTATATTTATCACTCATCATCTCATTTGACTGGGTGTTTTGTCCACAATACACTCCTATTGACAATACCAGTATGTATTTCAGCCTGGATTTTCAGTACTGTGTGCTTTCTGAATGGAGCCAGTTGAGTTTGTTTAATAGTACAGATTGGTTAAGAAAATTGTCATATTCACTTAGTGAATGGCCATTTGCAGGTCAAGAAAAGAAATTCTTGAACATATTCTCAATACCACGACAGAGGCTGTTTTTTGCCGGATTGACCATTAAAGGGCTCGGTTAGTTGATGAATGTTCAGTGAGTATGTCAATAATATAGGTTTTGGGCCTGTTGAATAAGAACTTGTCATTATTGGTCAGTGGTCATCATTTCATATCCAAGTTTTTCCATTGTGGGCCTAAATTCTTTCATTGTGTACCTAAAATAGTCATGTTTCCTGTTAAAATGTTTATATTTGGAACTTATATATCAATTTTTCATACAGAAATGTTTGTATTTCCAGCCTAAGTATTTAAAATCCTCGACCCAGGTATTTACATAGTTACCTATGCATACCTGCCAGTCTGCAAACTTCCGTCAAACCTCCTATGTGTGAGTGAGTGAGTGAGTGAGTGAGCGAGCGAGCGAGCGAGTGAGTGAGTGAGTGAGTGAGTGAGTGAGTGAGTGAGTGGGTGAGTGAGTGAGTGAGTGTGTGAGTGAGTAAGTGAGTGAGTGAGTGAGTGAGTGAGTGAGTGAGTGAGTGAGTGAGTGAGTGGGTGAGTGAGTGGGTGAGTGAGTGAGTGAGTGAGTGAGTGAGTGAGTGAGTGAGTGAGTGAGTGAGTGAGTGAGTGAGTGAGTGGGTGGGTGGGTGGGTGGGTGGGTGTGTGAGTGAGTGTGTTATGCTTTTTTGTTTATTCCGAACGGGTGAATCGTTTTGAGTTCTTTGATCCAGTAGTGTTCTCTGTTTAATCTTAGTATTTTGTTATTTGTAAAAATTATTTCAATTGGTCTTATCGTGATGTCTTTCATAGAATGTCTTGGTTGGTTGAAATGCCATGAGATTCTCGTGTCTGTTTGGTGTCGGATTGCATGGATATGTTGTGTAAGTCGTTTGCTGAGTGTTTGACTTGTTTCTCCTATGTATTGAGAGCTGCATTGTTTGCATTCTATGAGGTAAATAATGTTGGTGGTATTGCAGCTCATTTGTGTGTTGATTTTGTAGTCTTTACCAGTGACGTAACTAGTGAATTTGTCAGCAGTGTTCATGTATTGTTTGCATGTGATGCAATTGCTGTTGTTGCATTGTTAGAGTGTCCCTACTATGTCGTGAGTGTCATCTGGTGTCGGTACGATCTTATTGTTAGCATCTGGATTTTTTATTTTAATTAGGCTAGAGTGGACTAGGTGGTCCCTAATGCTTTTATTTTTCTTGAATGCTACTACTGGGTAGTTGGGAAAAATTGGTGCTAAGATTGGTGAAGACAAGATGTACTTTGCCCAGTAGGTCCGAATGGATTTGCCTATGTGTTCTAATGATGGGTGGTATTGTAGTATGCAAGCTGGCCTAGGCTGTTTTTGTGTGGGTTGTTTGTAAAGAATGTCTTCTCTCTGTGTGTTCTCGGTTTTTTCTATGATGGCTTTAATTTCTGTCTCTTTGTATCCCCGGTGGATGAATGCATCTGTGAGTTCCTGTGTGCGTTGGTTTAATCTAGTGGGATCTGTGATGATGCGTTTGTATCCTAATGCTTGGCTGTAGATTATGGAATGTTTTGTGTTTTAGGGTGGATTTAATGGTTTGTGAAGATACTGTTGTTTGTCTGTAGGTTTTCTGTATAGGTCCAATTTAAGCTTGTTATCTTCGTTGTATACCATTGTGTCCAAAAATGGGATTTTTTTCTGTTGAATGTTCCAAGTCAAATTTTATTGTGGGATGCTCTTTATTCATGTGTGCGTGAAATTCAAGTAGTTCGTTCTCACTGGTGTTCCAAATGAAAAATATGTCATCTATGTATCTAACTAAGTGAGATGGAGTGCTGCCCATCCATGTTGATAACATTCTGCTTACTATGGTGTACACGTAAATGTTAGCATATTTGACAGCAAACTTGGCTCCCATGGCTGTTCCATGTGTTTGTATGTAGTAGTCTTCATTGAATTGGAAGCTGTATTTTGTAAGAATGTATCTCATTATTTGGGCCAATTCGTCTGGGTAGATGTGTGCAGGTGTGTGGTTATTGTTGTTTGTGTTTGTTTTTTCAAGTGTATGTCTGTAATGTTCTGTGACAATCTGCATGCCTTCTTCGTGTGGGATGTTTGTGTATAGTGATCTGATATCCATTGTGCATAGGATTGAGCCAGCATCCACTGTAGTGTTTTCTATATGTTGGATGAATGCAGTGGTGTCTTGTAGTAGATTTGGGATATCATTTTCCGTGTCTTTTAGTAGGTGGTCTGTGAATTCATTAATGCGTGACGTGGGGCCATCGCAGTTGGATACAATCGGGCGTCCGGGTGGTGGTATTTTGCCTTTGTGTATCTTAGGGTTAATGTAGATGCGTGGAGTTCTGACTTTGAATTCGGTGAGATATCTGTGTGTCTGTCCTCTGATGGCTCCGGTGATTAGAAGTTCGTTAATGTATGCATCTATGGTGTCTTTATATTCTAAAGTGGGATTTTCACTGAGTTTGGTGTAGTATGCGACATCTGTAAGTTGTCTGTGTACTTCTGCAATGTAGTCTGTTTTGTTGAGAATGACTATTGCGGAGCCTTTGTCTGCTGGTCTGATGACTATGTTTGTGTTATTAGCTAATGTTTTGAGGGCTGTTTTCTCATGGTGTGTGATGTTGGATCGTGGTGACTTGTCGGGTGTTTTGGTGATAAGCTTGGTGAGTGATGACCGGAGTTTGTTGATGGCATTGGGTGTTGTGCTTGGTCTCCATTCTGAGGGTAGTTTGAATTTGGATGGTGCTGTGGGTTTTTCAAGGTTGTTGCTGTAAAAGTAGTATTTGAATTCTAACTTCCTGATGAATTGATCTATGCAATGTATTTGTGTGTCTGGTGATATGTGGTGTGGTGTGGGTAGAAATGAAAGGCCTTTGTTCAGAATGGAATTTTCTGTTTTGGTAAGTTTGTGGTTGGACAGGTTAACGACAATATCTGGTGTTGTTTTTTGTTTGTTGATGATGCGTTGTTTTCTGCGTGTTTGTAGTTGTGTACCTGATGTTAAACGTCTAATTGGCCGATTATTTCTAAGAGTAGTTTTTTCACATTTTCATTTTTGGATTGTTTTATGGCTTCGGCATATGATTTGGTTTGTGGTGTGCTTGTACTTGTCTGTGATGCTGTTTGGATGGGTTGGGTTCTGGGTTGGTGTGTTGAGTGTGTGATAGGTTGTGTTCTGGGAAGGTACATCTGCTCTCTTGGTGGTGATGGATGTGCGTGGTGGATGGGAGGTGGTTGTCTTGAGTAGGCTATTATAAAGTGTCGGTTGTTTGTGTAGTGGCGGTTGGTTTGTGATGTTTGTTTTGGTCCAACTTGCCCTGGTTTGAAGGTGGTTTGTGGTGAATGTGGTTTGTTCTGCATGTGTGGTGCTCCCCCGTTTTTTGGCAGGGGAAGTGGCTTACTCCTCGGTTGTCTCTCTGTGTTGATCTGTGGTTGCTGTTTGAGCTGTGTAGGTCTAAACCATTGAGTTGTGGTTTGGTTGTTCTGTGGTGTTTGTGGTCTTGTGTATGTATGTGGGTTTTGCTTTGTGTGTTGTCTTTGTGCTGGTTGAGGTGTTGGCAACAGCGGTGGTCTGTGGCGTCTCTCTGTTGGTGCGTGTTGTGCTGGGCGTGCTTGCTTCTGCGTGTGGTTTATTTGATGTTGTAGATCCATCAAAGGCGGGATGTTTGCCTTTCGCATGACTGGGTTTTGTGTGCTTTGTTTGTGTGTGTCATTGTGTGTCCGGTTTGTGTTTGTTTTGTGTGTCTTTATGCTGGTTGTGGCGAACTTAGCAGCTATCCTGTGTGCCTTAGCAACAGCTCTGTCCACTTCGTATGTGTGTGAGTCTAACAGATTCCCTTCAATTATGTGTGCTTGCTGTTTGTGGTAGTGTAGTTTTTTGTAGTAATGTTCTAGGATTGCGTGTTGGATGCTGTTAGCCGCGGCTTTTAAGATCGAGTCGATCTCTGCAGTGGTTTCTGTGTTGGGGTCTACGATAGCTAGTGCTATGTCTGGCTTAACGATATGTGTGTTGTTCTTGATGGCATGTTCTATGTTCTGTATGTGGTGCTGCAGTTGTTCTGTTTTGTATAGGGATTTGTATAGTTGCTGAAATGTGTTTTCGTGCTGTTGGTTGACCGGGTGTTCTAAATCGGCTTTGCTGAAAATTGGTGGTAGGCGTGTCTGTGTTTCTGCATCCGTGTGTGCTTTTGTTGTTAATGTAGTGGTGTTAGTCGTGGCTGCAGAGGTGGCCGATTGTTGTGGTGGTGGTGGTGACGGCGGGGTGGTTGCTGTTGGGTTGTGCGTTGTAGTTGTGTGTTCTTCTGTAGGGTTGACTGATTGTGTGGTTTGTATTGGTGTGGGTGTGGACTTTGGGTGTAACTCTGTCTGGCTCCTGGTCTGTGGCCTGTTATCCTCTGGATTCATAGTGGACAGGTGCGTGCGCGCGCGCGTGTGTGTGTGTGTGTGTGTGTGTGTGTGCGCGTGTGTGCGCTTGTGCGTGTGTGTGGTTAAAAAACAAGATTGGAAGATATGGTGTCTGTTTACGAAGATATATTATATTGAAAGCAAAACAAAAACATTATTACAGTATATATATTACAATAAAAACTTACGTTTGTTGATTTCTGTTGGAGGCCATATTTCCTAGATTATTTGCACTAAAACACTAAAGTGGCTAAGCTATTATATAACACTAATCTGGCAAAACTGTTATAAAACACTAAGCTGGCTTAAACTTTTGTCAAAACTTATAATAAGGTGGTCCTAAAGTGGCTATGCTATTATAAAACACGAATCTGGCAAAACTATTATAAAAACACTAATCTGGCTAAACTATTATCAAAACTTATAATAAGGTTGTCCTTAGGATCCTTTCGACTGTTGTTACCTTCGTCAGAGGACATGACTAATGCTGTGTTTAAACATGGTATTTATAGGGGAAGTTCTAGGGTGAGGTGGGGTGAGGGGGGGGAGGGGAAATTATTAGTTGGATTGAATGTGGGTTGACCATCAAAGGATGTTTATAGAGTTCAAAGTACTATTATTCGCCATGGAGTGATTAACACCTGGTATGGGTTCATAATACAAAGGCGTCGATAAGGATTCAAAACTAATTTGGAAAGGATTACCCGCCTTTGGTGGTGATGGTGGTGATCGGGCGGCTATGTTCTAAGGGATTGGAATTCATATTGATTATGCTTGTAGTTGAATAGGTTAGACTCGAAAATGATTAAACATTATTTGTTTGATGGGCTGATCTTTTTTCTAAATTCGTGGGCTTTGAGAATTTCTTTTAAACTTAAAACGATTTTTTGGATAATTAAAAATGTTTTGGATAAATTTAACAATATTATGGATAATTTTTAAATTAAAAAATGTTTTGGATAATTTTAACACCATTATGGATGATTTTTAAATTATTTTAGCTAATTTGCCAATGTTTTGGACAATTTAAAAAACGGACGTGTGAACGAGCGGACGAACGACCGGGAGAATGAATGAATGTATGAACGAACGAGCCTACGAACGAATGAACGAGCCTATGTACGAACGAACAAGAGTGTGGGTGAGTGAGTGAGTGAGTGAGTGGGTGGGTGGGTGGGTGGGTGGGGGCGTGAGTGAGTGAGTGAGTGAATGAATGAGTGAATGAATGAATGAATGTAAGAATGAATGGATTGATGGAAAGATGGATGGATGGATGGATGGATAATTAAATTTACACTTTACATATGGCTTAAGGTTTGGCTGTAAAAGTTATATGGAATTCTTATTGATTATTCTTGTAGTTGAATAGTTAACAAGCCTATATTATTCTTATTGTAGTGATTAGATTCGGATAATTTTTACAATATTATGGATAATTTTTAAATTAAAAAATAAAAATGTTTTGGATAATTTTAACAATATTATGGATGATTTTTAAATATTTTAGCTAATTTGACAATATTTACAATATTATGGATAATTTTTAAATAAAAAAATTAAAATGTTTTGGATAATTTTAACAATATTATGGATGATTTTAAAATATTTTAGCTAATTTGACAATATTTTGGACAATTTAAAAATTGTGCGATCATTTTTCAATTATGTGTGTGTGCGTGTGTGTGTGTGTGTGTTTTGACAATATTTTGGACAATTTAATATTTTGGGCAATTTAAAAACGGCTGTGTGAACGAGCGAACGAACGAACGGGAGATGAATGAATGAATGAACGAACGAGCCTATGAACGAACGAACGAGCCTATGCATGACCGGACAACAGTATGGGTGAGTGAGTGGGTGAGTGAGTGCGTGGGTGGGTGGGTGGGTGGGTGGGTGGGTGAGTGAGTGTGTGAGTGAGTGAGTGAGTGAGTGAATGAATGAATGGATGAATGGATGGATGGATGGATGGTTTTTAAATTATTTTAGCTAATTTGCCAATATTTTGGACAATTTAAAAAACGGACGTGTGAACAAGCGGACGAACGACTGGGAGAATGAATGAATGTATGAACGAACGAGCCTACGCACGAACTAACGAGCATATGTACGAACGAACGAAAGTGTGGGTGGGTGAGTGAGTGAGTGAGTGGGTGGGTGGGTGGGTGGGTGGGTGGGTGAGTGAGTGAGTACGTGAGTGAGTGGGTGAATGAATGAGTGAATGAATGAATGAATGTATGAATGAATGAATGAATGTATGAATGAATGGATTGATGGATAGATGGATGGATGGATGGATGGATAATTAAATTTACACTTTACATATGGCTTAAGGTTTGGCTGTAAAAGTGATATGGAATTCTTATTGATTATTCTTGTAGTTGAATAGTTAACAAGCCTATATTATTCTTATTGTAGTGATTAGATTCGGATAATTTTTACAATATTATGGATAATTTTTAAATTAAAAAATAAAAATGTTTTGGATAATTTTAACAATATTATGGATGATTTTTAAATATTTTAGCTAATTTGACAATATTTACAATATTATGGATAATTTTTAAATAAAAAAATTAAAATGTTTTGGATAATTTTAACAATATTATGGATGATTTTAAAATATTTTAGCTAATTTGACAATATTTTGGACAATTTAAAAATTGTGCGATCATTTTTCAATTATGTGTGTGTGCGTGTGTGTGTGTGTGTGTTTTGACAATATTTTGGACAATTTAATATTTTGGGCAATTTAAAAACGGCTGTGTGAACGAGCGAACGAACGAACGGGAGATGAATGAATGAATGAACGAACGAGCCTATGAACGAACGAACGAGCCTATGCATGACCGGACAACAGTATGGGTGAGTGAGTGGGTGAGTGAGTGCGTGGGTGGGTGGGTGGGTGGGTGGGTGGGTGAGTGAGTGTGTGAGTGAGTGAGTGAGTGAGTGAATGAATGAATGAATGGATGAATGGATGGATGGATGGATGGTTTTTAAATTATTTTAGCTAATTTGCCAATATTTTGGACAATTTAAAAAACGGACGTGTGAACAAGCGGACGAACGACTGGGAGAATGAATGAATGTATGAACGAACGAGCCTACGCACGAACTAACGAGCATATGTACGAACGAACGAAAGTGTGGGTGGGTGAGTGAGTGAGTGAGTGGGTGGGTGGGTGGGTGGGTGGGTGGGTGAGTGAGTGAGTACGTGAGTGAGTGGGTGAATGAATGAGTGAATGAATGAATGAATGTATGAATGAATGGATTGATGGATAGATGGATGGATGGATGGATGGATAACTAAATGTACACTTTACATATGGTTTAAGGTGTGGCTGTAAAGGTTATATGGAATTCATATTGATTATTCTTGTAGTTGAATAGTTAACAAGCCTATATTATTCTTATTGTAGTGATTAGATTCGAAAATGCCTTTTAAACTCAAAATGATTTGCTTATGCAATTTTTTCAATATTTTGGATAGTTTAAAATTGTTTTGGATAATTTTAACAATATTATGGGTAATTTATATACATGTATATTTATCACTCATCATCTCATTTGACTGGGTGTTTTGTCCACAATACACTCCTATTGACAATACCAGTATGTATTTCAGCCTGGACTTTCAGTACTGTGTGCTTTCTGAATGGAGCCAGTTGAGTTTGTTTAATAGTACAGATTGGTTAAGAAAATTGTCATATTCACTTAGTGAATGGCCATTTGCAGGTCAAGAAAAAAAATTCTTGAACATATTCTCAATACCACAACAGAGGCTGTTTTTGCCGGATTGACCGTTAAAGGGCTCGGTTAGTTGATGAATGTTCAGTGAGTATGTCAATAATATAGGTTTTGGGCCTGTTGAATAAGAACTTGTCATTATTGGTCAGTGGTCATCATTTCATATCCAAGTTTTTCCATTGTGGGCCTAAATTCTTTCATTGTGTACCTAAAATAGTCATGTTTCCTGTTAAAATGTTTATATTTGGAACTTAGATATCAATTTTTCATACAGAAATGTTTGTATTTCCAGCCTAAATTCTCTTACTTTTGCATTTTGCATCCATATTTTTTGTTGCTGAACAATACAGTTGCTTTTTTGTCCAGATTTTGTTTCCTGTTAACGGCTTTGTATGTTTCCGACCAGAATCTTCACATTTCTAGATTTAAATTTTCACATTACTAGTCATTTGAATATTTTTAGCATTTGTGAACCCAGATGTACGCATATTAACTATCAAAGTTTATATATTTCTGGGTAAACACTTGCTTATAATCCCAAATTCACAGATTTCAGTACCAATTTCTTGCTTTTTCACACATACATGTACCATATTATTGCATTATAGGTCAAAATTTTGTTGTTTCCTGTCAAGAGTTGTGCATTTAAGGATTCAATTTGCCCATGTTTCTGACAAGAGTTTTCATATTTCCAACTTAAAATTTAAATACTAGCCTATATTTAGCAAAATGTTCATATTTCCATGTCTGGGTAAACATCTGCTTTTAATCCCTACTTCACAGATTTCAGTAGCAAATCTTTGAATTTTCACACATATTCTTGCATTTTAGGTACAAATTTTCTTGTTTCCTGTTAAATTTTAAAGACTGGCTAATGTTTGGGGAAATGTTCCATTAGAAATTCTGAATTTTAAACCCAGATATGCATATTAACTGTAAAAAAATGTATATGTTTTTCTGTAAACTATTGCTTTTAACACAAAATTCATAAGTTTCAGCACTCAATTGTTTGCATTTCAACACCAATTTCTGCATTTAACTACATAGTTTCATGATTCCAGCCAGAACGTGTGTTTGGAACATAATTGTAACTGTTTCTTACTAAAATAATAATATCCCAGGTGAAAGATACAGGGCCATCATGACCATTGTGCCTTTTGATGCCAAAGTCTACTTTGATCTCTGGCAGCCTGTGTGCCATTTCTCAAGCTCTGTGTATACCATGAAAGTTCATATTCTATATGGACTGGTATATTGCAATTGAAAACTGGCATGTAATCTTGACATCTAACTGTGGCCATCCTTAGACTATGGTATGTTTGTAATATTAAACTCAAAAATATAATTTGGATATATAAGCATTCAATAAAATTTTAATGGAAAATGCTTTTCTTCATTTTATCATGAAAATTAATGAGAAAAATAAAAAGTTACTTACGATTTGTCATCTAATTTTGAGAAAATCATGAGGAAAATGTTAAGTAAACAGGACTCAGATACCATTTACTCCTGTGTTTTCATCTAATTTTGAGAAAATCTTGAAGAAAATATTGAGTAGCTGACCACAACTACGAGTTCCATATGGTTTTTCATCCACCATTTAGAAAATCTTGAAGAAAAGTTTAGGTACCTCATGGGTATTCACAAGATCTTAAGGAAAACGCTAAATACCACATTTTTGTTGTTTCCTGTCAAGAGCTGTGCATTTAAGGATTCAAAATTCCCATGTTTCTGACCAGAGTTTTCAGATTTCCAACTTAAATTTTAAACACTAGCCTATATTTAGCCAAATATTCATATTTCCATTAAAAATGTTAACATTTTGAACCGATACCTGTATATTAACTGTCAAAATTTATATATTTCTGGGTAAACATTTGCTTTTAATCACAAAGTCACAGATTTCAGTACCAAACCTTTGAATTTTCACACATATTCATGCATTTTACGTTCACATCTTCTTGTTCCCTGTTACATTTTAAACACTGACAGATATTTGATGAAATGTTCCATTAAAAATTTAGAACTTTTAGCCCAGATATGCATATTAACTGTCAAAATTTATATATTTCTCTAGAAACATTTGCTTTAACACAAAATTCACAAATTTCAGTTCAACATTTGGGTTGCATTTCAACATCATATTCTGCATTTAAGTACACATTTCCATGATTCCAGACAGAATGTGTGTTTGTAACCTAATTTAAATGTTTCTTATTCAAATACGGATTGTCACAGGGCTATCATTCTATATGGACTGGTATATTGAAATTGTAGCCTGACATGCAATCTTGCCATCTCATTGAGGCCATCCTTAATATATTGCCTGTTTGTAGTAATTATATAATATAATATAATTTGGATATATAAGCATTCGATGAAATTTAAGAATTGGAAAACAATTGTAGAAACCTTTTATAAGCTTAATTAAGTCTTTCAAAAATGTATGCAGAAAAAATAAATAAACAACATTTATCAATGATTGGGTCATCGCCTGACTGTAAAGATCGCTACAAAACAGCCACAGCAATTTAAGCAGATCGACTATAGCTGCGTCATTGATTACATTCGATTATCAAACGCATGCCACTCAGTACGCGCACAAGTGTGTGTCCGGAGCTGTATCTAATAAAATGCTGGTCCTATTCGGCTAAACTTTGAACACAATAAAGGTTCTCGATAGGAGATTTCCAGACGTCATCCGTGATCCGGAGTAAGGATCCCAGATCCCGATTGGATCAATTTCCGTATCTGTAGATATCTCGGAAAGTACTAGTCTGATTTGGCTCATATTTTATCACTGGGATTCCACACCTTTGGGATAATCCGAAAAAAATCGAAAAAGTAAAAAGAAATCCGGAAAATTTGAATAAATTCAATTAATTAGAAAAAAATCCGAAGTATCTGAAATTCCAGAAATTTCGGATATTCACAACAAAAAATTGGATAATCGGAAAAATTGCCTCACACGTAGGCTGATGTCACAAAACATAGTAACATATCTAGCACCGACATGAATATTGAAAAGGCGCCAATTGTACGAATGGAATTTCTTTACTATTTAATAAACATCCTGCCGAATATTTTAAAACTAATTTTGATAGGGCGCTGCCATGGTCAGCAACAGCAACGAGTCAAATCAGTTTCAAATTATTCAACGGCTTACCTGTATAGTTAGAAATTGAGATCCTGGGAATACATTATTCAATAAACATAAATTGATTCCAACACACGGAAAAAATGGGCGAAACTTAGCTTAAAATGGCCCAGACATAGCTAGAAATGGGCGAAACATAGCTAGAAATAGGTGAGACATAGCTAGAAATGGGCTGGACATAGCTAGAAATGAATCGATCTCCTAGGTTAAATAGATATTAGAAAAAACCTAGCCAGGTCACGTACATATTAAAGGAGCATAGGCATCTAACCATGAAAATATTGCTAGCAATTGTGAAAGGAACTTGCGGAAGCGCGTCCCCCCCCCCCCCAACCACCACTACCAACAACCCCCGCCCCCAATCCCTTCGCCACGCCAATGCCCTCGCGACCCCACCCACCTCTCCCCACCCTCACCACACACCACACCTAGCATGCGTACCTACATATCATGTTGACATTTTAACCACGCTTGTTTTATAGTAAACGTGTAATGTTTATGTCCGCCAGAGCTCTTAAAGAATGTCAATTTGCAGGCCAAATGAAGACTTTTTTAAGTTCTACGGCAATGACTGCAGTGTAACAAACAGTTGAGAATCGTATATTTTCATCAAAGCATTACCTTAGCGCATCTATCAAGTCGTATGTCCTACAATATAACTTTCTTATCAATGAAGTGGTAGATGTGTCTTTGGAACATCCAAAGAGATATAGTTCACTAACAAGAGAGGACCGTCTGTAGGTCATAGAAATCTTAGTATATTAACGCTACAGAGGTTCGGCAGAAACAGTTAAAGGGATGTTAATATCATCTGAAATGTTGTATTGTACAGATAGATTATGGTTTATAGATTCATATGGATCATTCATACCCTGTCACATTCCCTTATTTGTTTCACAATCATCTGCTTTGTCTTATCGCGTCAGTGTTGAACAGTGACCGTCACCATTTTGTCTCCCCAAGCGATAGTGTGTGATGTCATGTAAGTGTCAATGCATTATATCCATTATTATTTAATACTCACCCCATTGAATATTTTGAAACTAATTTGACTGGAAGTGGTTGCTGCCTATTGCAGCAACAACTTCCAGTGAAATTAATTTCAAGATATTCAACAGCTTACATGTATGATTGCTTTTGTACCACATTGGCAAACTATAGCTAGCACCTATAACTGAGGCTTTATACCGAGGCAGACACGCTGGGATTTTTCTGATTGCTTGAGAAGTAAATCATTACAGCCATCATAGGCTATAGAAATGTATCAACATTTAGCTACTAAAGCCTGGATATCTTTCGCTGTCGCCTAATATAAGCTAAAATGTTAGGAATGGATTATGGATGGCAAACCCTATCACCTGAATGGTTAGTAGAAGACAAGGTGAGATTTTCTAGGTACCGAATCATAGCAGGAAGGTGCGTCCGCAAGTATCCCACAGAGTTGCCAGTAAATGCATAACGGATGTGAAGTAGCTATGTTTAAACACGGATGTTTCCGCTTAAGTTATTACACGTTATTATTAACGTTACACGATAGATGTCGGGTTGTTTATGATCAACACGAATTTGATCAGGACACTTTGTTGCGAGCTCATGACGATCGCAAGAGAGCAGGTGTATGATGTGATTGTACAGAAGTTCCACGGTGGTGATATAATTGACTACAATTAAGTCGCGAAAAACACGTGAGTTCTGCAGGAACACTACGGGTGCCCTACGGATTGAAGATTCCACGAAATCAATGATAGAATCTGTGAAAATCAAACGAAAATCACCAGTAAAAATAAGACGGTTACTATTAAGAATGCTGTTTGTGGAGATGGAGAATAATGGAGCGATCGATTAGCCTATTTGGAGTCCTTGAGCGTGTTGGTGGGTGAGTGGATGGTGGCACTGACCGGTGTGTGAGGGAATGAGTGACAATAAGGGAGAGTGGTTGGTACTTGCGATGTTATGAAAGAAATGTGACCAGTTAGGTGCCAAAGTTACCCCGGGTGTCGAAATAACCCCAGCTTACGGGAAAACACCGGTAAGTTAATAATTCCCCTTTCCAGAGTATCCATCCATCATCTGAACTCGAATGACGTCATAATCAGCTCAACCCGTGTATGATGATGTTACAATCATTATGTCACAATGGGTTTCATATAGACCGTCATCAAATCTCAGAGTCCGACACGTTGTATGAATTGTGTGTCTTTGCAATTCTTAGCTATTTAATAAACATGATGTTGAATATTTTGAAACTAATTTGACTGGGCGCTGTTGCTGCCTTAGGCAGCAACAGCACCCAGTCAAATTAGTTTCAAAATATTCAACAGCCTACCTGTGCAGTTTTATGGGAAATTGATAGTCAGGGTGTTCAGAGATCGATGGATCCCAACACGAGCGAGGTGTGGGTGGAACTTGGCTAGAGATTGGCGGGTCATAGCTAAATCCGGAAAGGTCCATTTACAGCATGACTGTGAGATAAGGAATTCAATGCCTTACTACAAATATACAGAATAGATATACCTATCACTCCTGTTTATTAGGGAATGAAATGAAGACTAGCCCGCTAGTGTGATGGTAAGGGAAATTGACAAGGGCGAGGAATACTCAGTCAAATGATTCACTCACGCATTGCATTATTTTGTCCGTGATAATAGTTTGGCAAACAATGCTATATCTGGTTTACATTGATCAGTATCAGTATACATCTTATATTTTATGTTCAGTCAGTAAATCGAAGAATCCGATTTTTCACTCAAGTGCTGACGTCATAATATTAAATACGCCACTAGCTAGCAGCTGTTGATATCACAATCAAAATGGCGTATAACTCTGTCATGAAAATCGAAGTCATTTTGTTGAACATTCTAAAGATAAATTGACTGGAAGCTAGACAACAACAGCCCCAGCGAAATTCCTTTCAAAATATTCAAGAGCTTACCTGTTTTCAAAATATTCAAGTTTGGCTTTATGGGATCGGCCTTTGGTAGACTACGAAGTATATATATATGCGAAAATGAATCCTGAATCTTGAATCTATAATGTCTTTGATATTCGGATTCTGGCTACAGGATTCAAAGTACATACGTCTATTCCGTAACAGAAACGAAATTTTAGAGGAATTTCATAACACTTTACTTGTAACTTGTTCATATATTGCCATTAGAAATGTTACCTAACTACTACCGAAAGCGGCCCCATTATTATTTTAGTATTTCCAGTTATTGTCTAGTAATAACAAGAACTGCTATATAAGGTATGCCGGATAATAAATACAATGGGCCGTTCCATTTTTAGCTATGCCCCTCCCACCGCTAGCTAAGCTCCACCCACACCTCGCTCATGTTGGGATCGATCGATCTCAGAACTCGCTGACTATCAATTACCAGAAAACTATACATTGAAACTAATCAGTAGCCAGTGAAATCAGTTTCAAAATATTCAACAGAATATTTATTAAATAGTAAAGACATACAATTCGTACACTACCGCATAGTCCGTATTCAAATATGTGTTCGTGACGTACTTATCTACGTCATTCATGACGTCATAATGACGTCATTGACTATTATGTCACTCTACCAGTCATGTAGTTGATTATGACGTCATATGATGGGTGGATAAAGTGGAACGGTATATTGCTTAGGAGTTCCAAAAGGATGAAGCTGTCGTGCACGCACAGCCAACAAACATAAACCGCAAAGATTATACCCGAAATCAGTACCAAATTGTAATCGAAATTAGATTTATTATGAAAATAGCTTGCCTGAAAAGAACCAAACATACTGATATAGTAAACCTAGAATATTTGTTTCAATATTAACAGTTATTCTATGGAGATATGGAAATAACACATAAACTGTCTTGCCACTGTATACGTTGTATCGGGACGCGTAAAAAGTAGGCGGAGCTTAGTTGAATACGGCCATTCCTTAGTTATAGATCCCTCCATATTGATACTTGATTGGTCATCGTAATCCAAGATTCAATACGCAATGGTTCAATGCCGATACATGATTGCTTTTCTGTGTTTAGTATTATATATGCATGCATTCTATATAGACACTGAATTGGTTATCTAAATATATATATATATATATATATATATATATATATATATATATATATATATATATATATATATATATATATATATATATATATATATATATATATATATATATATATATATATATATATATGGATAAATGTGAATATTCCCGAGTATCAATCTAATCAGCTAAGAGATGCAGACTGGTCAGATCTGCTCAGTGCTCTCGAGGGAGAACATACATGTTTAAATGCATTGTATACCTGTCTTTATAGAGACAGATTAAACAATGAAGTCAATGGTGCAGATTGTAAAGCAACTCCCGGAGAGCCAGGTGAGTCTACAGAAGGTGGAGAAGCCCCTCAACA
>CM067367.1:78401078-78426078 GCA_034401795.1 Chaetoderma sp. LZ-2023a
ACATCAGCTTTTCCACTAGTTTTAAAAGATGGTTTCGGTAATCCATGTACTGCCGATCGGGGAAAACGGTTACGAAATGCTCGGGGAAAAGATGCGAGAAATGATAAAACAAATAATAACGGGAAAAAAACGTTTACGTAGAAGCGAAAATTATTATTATGTGCAAACAGAGGCTCCATTTATCAATGTACCGAAAGGGTACTATGCCGTAAGACAAGATTTAGACACAAAAAATATTTTTTCAATTTTTACTTGCATCGCGCGAATCTAGTTTCTCTCACGGTTAAAGATAATTACGCTATACGTTTAGGTAGAGATGTGGCAAATTTAATCGGATTCGAATGAGGAAAAATACATATGGGACCTATAGACTTTAAAGAATCATTTCGTTCAAATCGTGAGGGTGGTCCTACGACCGCGTTTATATACTGCGACGTAGTCTCACACAGCATGGTAGGCGATACTTCCGCACCGCTACTCAGAGTGATACCCGTTTCTAGTACAGATGGAGGAAAAGATATATGAAAAGATATTACGTTCAGCAATACCTTTCGCAAAAAATGTGGCTAAATCTGTAGGTAAACAAGCTCTTAGTGCTGAAATCGGACTAGCCGAGGACGTAATGGCTGGAAAAAATGTTAAAACGGCATTAAAATCGAGAGCAGGTGGTGTTGCCAGGTCTTTGATACCGGAAGCTGTGACAGCCGTGCGAGGTGGTTTAAGACCACCTCAACCTAAACGCAAAAAGAAGAATAATACACGCAATGCTCAGTCAATGCACGCGATACCGAAGAGGAAGGGTTGCAATAGACATCAGGGAAAACAAGCTGATATCTTTAATTAACAAACAACATGGAACTTAATCAGATCTGCGAGTGCTCGAAGAGCGAATTAGACATTGTTCAGACGCGTCCCATAGTGACGACATTGGAGTCTGCAAAATGGGTACTGTGTCAAAGAACTACATCGATACTATTGGAATACTTATAACGGATAGAACTGGCGACAATATACCATTCAAGGACGGAGCGTCGCCGAGTGTACTCTGTTTGCATTTCAGACGACGACGACAACAATAATGAGAGGGACGTTAAGAGGGCCGATTAGAGGAAGAACGAACGAGCCAGCGCTGGCACGTTACTACACGATTCAAGCGGGTCATGGACGTATTCCAGCTTTTGTTGGCGTGCGATACCAATCAGGGCATGGACTCGGTAATATCTTAGTTGGTCTATTACGTTCAGCAATACCTTTCGCAAAAAATGTGGCTAAATCTGTAGGTAAACAAGCTCTTAGTGCTGAAATCGGACTAGCCGAGGACGTAATGGCTGGAAAAAATGTTAAAACGGCATTAAAATCGAGAGCAGGTGGTGTTGCCAGGTCTTTGATACCGGAAGCTGTGACAGCCGTGCGAGGTGGTTTAAGACCACCTCAACCTAAACGCACAAAGAAGAATAATACACGCAATGCTCAGTCAATGCACGCGATACCGAAGAGGAAGGGTTGCAATAGACATCAGGGAAAACAAGCTGATATCTTTAATTAACAAACAACATGGAACTTAATCAGATCTGCGAGTGCTCGAAGAGCGAATTAGACATTGTTCAGACGCGTCCCATAGTGACGACATTGGAGTCTGCAAAATGGGAACTGTTTCAGCCTGTATCTAGTTTATCAGATAGTGGACCGATCGAGTTTTACGTCAGGGGTCTGCCGATAGATATTTAGATCTTACACAATCTTATCTTTCGATTAAAGTTAAGCTAGTAAAGCTAGATCGAAATGGTGATGAAAAGACACTCGAGGCGAATGACCTGATAGCTCCTGCGAATAATCTTTTGCATACGATGTTCTCACAAGTGGATGTTTTTTTGAATGGAAAACGTGTCAGCGACTCGAACGAACATTATGGTTTCCGCTCCTACATCGAGACGTTACTAAATTATGGCAGCGATGCCGCATCCTCGCATCTACAACTTGCTGGATGGAAAATAGATGATGCCGGCGAATTTGATAATATCGACGATACTAACTTAGGTTTTCAAGCACGTAGAAGAATGATGGAGCAGAGTAAAACGGTGCAATTAATAGGCCGCATACACAGCAATATGTTTCTGCAGGACCGATTCCTGCTCGGTTCCGTTGATTTAAGAGTACGCCTACAGAGGAGTAAAGATGCATTCGCCATTATGGCCACGGAAGGAGTGAGGCCTAAATTGAAAATAATGTCGGCTAACTTATTTGTACGCAAAGTTATCCCATCATCAGTTCTGCTAGTGGCGCACGCCGTTACTCTGAGACAGACAAGCGCGAAATATCCTATTCGCAGGGTAGTGTGTACGACTTTTACATCACCTAGCGGTGTTCTGAGCATCGATAGAGATTATATATTTATTGGGCAGCTACCTACTAGAGTATTATTCGCTTTTGTACCTAATGATGCCTATAATGGCGTGGTGCATAAAAATCCGTTCAAGTTTGATAACAATAACACTACCTACGCTACATGTTATATAAATGGAGGTTACAACATCGCCAATACGTCCTTCATTTAGCGACGACATTTACTCGGACGCTTATTTCTCACTATTCAGCGGTACTGGGGCATTATTCTAGGACCGGGGCTACCTGATAAATAAGACTCAGTTCAGACATGGAACCACATTGTTCGCATGGGGATTTTACACCAGATCTAGCTGATTCAGAGCATCGTTACCCTACATGCACTGGTTCGCTGAGAGTGGTCTTCCATTTTGTTCAAGCACTTGCCGCTACAACCAATGTAATTTGCTATGCTGAATTTGATAATACAATAGAAATTGGATCAGACTTTAACGTATTAACAGATTATTAACAAATATGTTGAATACATTTGAAATTGAGGATCTATTATTCGGCGACAATAAAACGCGTGAACACTTTCTCGGCGTTTTTCCAATTGACAATGTACCCGCACATATTAAATATCTCCCGGCCTCATTAGTAATAAACATGCATCCCAGTAATAAATCCGGACAACATTGGGTGGCGGTTTATTACAGTAGAAATAGAAATGCTGAATACTTTGATCCATATGGAAGACGCCCTTCTGACGGAAGAATGATATCAAATGTACAAAATGGACACCGCGCGCATGTTTATTATTACAACAATCTACGTGTTCAACCATCCATGACGACAACTTGTGGATATTATTGCGTATATTTCTTATGCCATCGTTCGAGAGGTGTACAAATGAAACACATATTATGGGCCCTAAGAAACAGAGACAAAAATGACTCGATAGTGAAACGTCTGACGCGCAGGATTATGAAGAAAAAATGATCATAATGTATAATTATTTATGTACTATGTTTACTATTTAATTATCGTGAATAAATGTCGCTAATATTTATCATAAGAAAAATGCATGTGTCAATAAAAAAATACATTTTGTAAAAATATGTTATTATTTCTTCGTGTTCCCTTCTCATCCCTCACCCATCCCCCGCTATTATGATACAAATATGTAATGGTACACTAGGCCTGCGAGGCGTACCACAATGATCCAAAGATCCGTAAGCAATCGTATTCACATCGTGACAATGACAAAATACGGACATATTTGAATACAGATGAAACCATATGACGTGCACTGTAATTGAACCCTGCGTATCAATTCCAGTTTTCTATAACTGGAATGTCATTCAAACATGGTGCGATAGGAATGTTTTGTAAACCGATGATGTTAAGCAGTGGAGAAAAAACACATGACCGAAATAAGGGCGTGTTCAGATTGGAAAGATAGTTTTACTGACAGCTCATATTTTAGCTATAAAAGCGAAATGCACGCGACTAGTAAGGCATACAGCTTTTTGAATTTGTCAAAACGCGTAAAATGGAATCTCAATTATGCCATCGATGGGGAACGATAGGTTCTACGCCTATCAATTGCGGTTGCATCCGATGGAACCAATATAAAGAGGTTGCAGTACGGCAACCATTTGCAATGTCATTGCGTGATATCCGTAACCGCTGGAGAGAATATCTAGCCGATCCGAACGAACGCAATTACACCAAATGGTTGCATACGAAGTACCTACTTCGTAATGATTGTTGTATGTGTATATCGTGCAAACAAAACAGAAGTTATCAATTGCATTAATTGAGATACAAATATTTACGTTATCAAATTAAAAAAATAAGAAAAATAGGCCTCTTTTTTAAGGGGCCACCAATACCCCAAAATTATATTACATACACCCACACACAAACGGGTACATAACAAAGACGCACACGCGCATGCACGCACGACGTACACGCATAGGGGACAGGGAAAAAGGGAATACAGGTGACACGGGGCATGCGCGTAGAACCACGCGCGCATCATCACGCGCGTATCGTAACACGCGTGAGGGTATACGCAGTACGTGCGTGTGTTGGTGCATCAGGTGCGTGCGTGTGGGTACATATGCGAAAAAAAGAAGAAAAAAAGCAGGACACCCTTGTGGATGATGGATCAGTAACATATTTACAACGATACAGACGTATTCCACCACATATTCCACCATGGGTGAAGCCTTTCGTCGTGGTACATACCAATGCCATTATTAGTTCGCGAGGAAACAGGCATTGACAAAATCTAAATTCGCAGGACCTTAAAGCGAATGAAGCGGCTATGTTTAACGTTAATATGAGTAATGCGCGAACACGCCATAAATATGCATAAAGCACTAGCGCTCAAAACGTGATATTCTAATAATTACCCAAGGGAATTAATACATATGTCCACTCGGCTAAGAACTAGGAAACGATACGATATTGTATCCAGAGCACAAAGCTGGACGCATTCGCAACTACATAGTGAAATCTCCTAGCGATTAGGCGACAATTAAATAGTAATTTTGAATATTTCTAAAAACCCGCATGGTATGAGACTTGAGGTACGTTCTTTCATTATTAACACATGGTATGTTTGTATCTCGATTCAAGCTTGATCTCACGGCTATTCGAGACGTATGGTTAAAACATACGCAACAAATAATCTTTTTAGCATAAGTACACTCTACATACAATTCTATAAACGGAACCCTCAGAGAAATAATTACCACATTTTAACCGTCGCATCTAAAACGATTGACGTTATTGCAAAGTATTTTAAAAACAATTTACGCATAATGACGGTTAAAAGTCAATCAAAATATTCGTCAAAAAATAGTTTTTCTAATAACGTTAGCGTCATCAAATTAATTTCAAAATATTCAACAGTTTTCCTGTATGTTATCGATGACAATGAGATATATATTCATTGGTGAAAGGATTAACTTTTTTAACCCATGATACAATCCAACGAATACATCACCACCATGTCTTGGTTACCATTCCGACCGTACATACCATTAATACGAGATTATTTTTAATATTTTGTTGCTAATCTGTCTAGTAGCTGTTGCTTACTAACAGCTTACGGACAGTCTCTAAATATTCTACAGTTTACTAATAACGTTAGCGATGAAACAGTTTTTCAAACATCAATACCGTAATTCCTCATACATCCTCGGCCTCCTCATCCCTGCTCCTCCCCCTCCTCCTCCTCCTCCTACGACCTCCGTTATCGGACCACCTCTTAAACTCTATTATTTTACATAACTCTCTTATTATTTTTACATTGTCTACCACGGTAGATAACCGCGGAGGGGGACCGCCGCCACTACGTTCAAACGTAAAATACACAACTTTTATACTTTTAAGGGTTAACTCATTCAAAATAATAGAACATTCCACAGTGTTGCAGATTCTCAAATACGTGTGCGGCTGTTCGCCATTGTTATCGAGAAAAATGTGTGCCGCTGTTCGTCATTGTTCTCTAGAATGCGTGTCGTTATAGTCGCCATTGTTCTCAACATTCCATTCCGCAAGCTTTTCTTTTGTTCTCCTGAAAAACCCATTGTTCTCGAAGACTCCCTGCTGGGAAGAACAATAACGAGCAGCCCCACCCTTAACTACTCATGTTAGTTGAGTCAATTGTCCGTATAGACCGTGCAGACCGGCATTTCAAAACAAATACCTACCGTCCACACATGCAATGGAACTTTCCAGAGTAGTGACGCCATATGACGTCATAATCAGCTAAACGGCGTGTAGAATGACGTGATAATCATTACGTCATAATTGATTCTATACGGACAGTCTTTACCTCTTAAATGTAGGACACGTTGTATGAACTGTATGTCTCTACTATTTAATAAACATGCAGTTGAATATTTTGAAACAAATTTGATTAGGCGCTTTTGTTGCCCTAGGCAGCAACAACACCCAGTCAAATTAGTTACAAACTATTCAACAGCTTACCTGTATAGTTTTCTTGAAATTGATAGTCAGGGAGTTCAGAGATCGATCGATACCAACACGAGCGAGGTGTGCGTGGAGCTTAGTTAGAGAGGGATGGGGACATAGCTAAAGTGGAAAGGTCCATTGGCCATTATTTTGTCAGCTAACTCTTGAGGTGCAAGCGTGCAGGAAGTATTCATGCAGTAGCTCTGAAACGCATATGCCAATCTTGGCCAGTGCAAGTGCACCAATTTCCAGGTGAAAATATGAGAAAGCTGTTGTGTGTTTAGAAAATAATGTGTGTGGAATTTGCTGTTATCCCTACTGGTATCCAAATCTATATTAAAATACGAGTCAATATTGGGATTCAAATCTACACTAAAATACTAACTTGCATGGTTCGTATTCGAGTGTTGATTTAAATGTCAATGGAGACTTGTAAAGTTAAGATTGATTTCAGTTTTATCCAATCTCGAAGTTATCTATGGCATTGATATGTACCCATTACTTTAAATAGCTTTTTTGGCGAGCTTCTCTGAGTGCCATAGATAACTTCATGCTCTTTACACTGGGATCAATTTGCTTGCTAATCATGATTAGCCGAGGTAGCAGCAACTCTCAATACCCTTTTTAAAATACCAACATATGAATTCCTGTAAATGCACAGAAACCCTTTTGCTCCCCGAATCTTAAAATGTATACGTTGTTGATTATTTGTTTTATTGCTTATGGCAGCCCAAGTCAAATTAGTTCCAAAATATTAAATCATATATTTACAAATATGAAAATGAGTTTTCGAATGTGGACGTTCAAGATCAAGGAGTTAATCACATTATCTTCAACATATTCGCGATCAACAGTCGGGTAACAACATCGTATTGATAATCTGGTACTCGGGCTTTGCAATGATTTAATCGCTCATTTTGTTTATCCAGTGTTCAACGTATTTATCAATAATTACTTGCATCGTGGCAAAGATAATTAACGCTTTGTGATGGTAAAGCCTTGTTTATCTTCATCTTCAATAACCACGAAATACATGGCAAAGGTAATTGATCTGTTACAAAAGAACAGCATAAAGGAAATAATAGGCAGATCAATATCCACATGCGGAGAAAATCGTAATGGCTCAGATGGATAAACGCATGCATAGAATAGCGTATACCATCGACAGAATGGATGTTAAAATGAGCACCGCCACATGTGTAGCAAGAACATATAATACACAGGGGCCGTATTCACGAAGAGTGCGTAACTTACGTACATGTCTAAGTTACGCAGCTATTCACGCTCCCTACTTATTCCGTATTCACGAAGGGGTGCCTAACTTACGTCAAAAAGCGTAAGTTAGGCGCGGAGCTCTCTAGGGTTTTGAGGCTCGAATCAGCTGTTCACGAGCGCCGCTTATGACGCGAATGAGGTCACAGCTGTCAAATCTTTCTGTAGACCGCCGAGAAATAGTAAAAGTATCACAACATTACTTAGCTTCATGTTTTCCTAATCCCCGTTGACAACATATATCGAGTACTGTAGAAATATTAACCGTATCTTCTAAATTAACGATGGAATATTTTTTATTAATTTTCCTAGACTATTTAGCCAGCAATATTTGGAAATAAGAAACACGAAATTAGGACTACGTTATTATAGGTGTTACGAGTGTACAAACTACTTGTTTGGAGAAGACTCGGCGCAAATTGGAGACTATTTCACGGAAATACTGGTCGGCCTGCATTTTACCACAGGCCTTTGAATTTTCGTCCATCCATCCCTCTACCACATATCCCTCCTACTATATATAATATACACAAGGTATGAAACCTTCATCTGTGGGCACCATTGTCAGAAGGCTGATTGGTTGGTTTGTAGTGGTTGGTAGTCAGAAAGGTGATGTCAGCGGATTTTGACAACAAACCAACCAATCAGCTTCCTGACAATGGTGCCCACAGTTGAAGGTTTCACACCTTGTGTATATTTATATATATAGTAGGGGGAATATGTGGTGGAGGGATGTGGATTAGCAAGTCTATAAACAAAAGGTAAAATGGTCCCCACACCACCTCCCATTTAGATATGCATCAGCCGCGAATTCCGCCTACAATGCATTTATCGGTCCAGCTACACACGCCAACCCCCCTCCCCCCCCCCAAACCTCCCCCCCCCCGCCCCCCCCCCCCCCCACCCCACCCCACACACACACCCTGGTATGTCTGTGGCGAAAATTTCAAGCCTACATACGATTCCAAATAATCCAATCCAAAACAAGTTTCACTGTTCACAAGCAGAACTTTGACGCTTGAACCAGTCAAAGTAAATTTTGTACACGAGAAGAGATTACAGACCTTCGTCCTCCATTTTTTTTGTCACTTTGTACAGCTAAAAAGGTTTCTGATTTTTTGGAAATTTTGTTTCCAAGATTTTTTTATCACTGATACAGTTGTGGAATCTTAATGTAAGGTCGCGCCGTCTTTTTTACGTGCACCCCCCCCCCCCCCCCCACACATGAAGAGCCAGCTTAAATACAGTTAAATTGGGGTGTACGATCACATTGGATGCTTCTAAGCTGTCAGTCAAGTATATGATGCCACATATGTAGACTGACGTCACAACCAAAATATGTAATTAATGACATACCCATGTCATGAGCACCCAGATAAATTATTTTCAAAATATTCAACAGCTTACATATGCTTTATACCGGTATAATTACTATGATATTAGGGACAATGTTCGGCTTTTGCAATGTTCTAGCCAATAAATAGATTAGCCAAATACCATTTTTGTTTACTTCAATGCCACTTATGAACCATGAAAAGTAGGTAAAAAATGCGTTCAGTAAAGCGTGACAAGTAGGTCACAACTTGTCGTCATACACGACACACCTTCAGCGTATAATACATCCATACACCAGGTTTAGTTCCAGTATGTCAAAACTCTTGAAACTATAGCTCAGGCTAACATGTTCTGTAATGTTCACTGAACCAAGTAAAGTAAATCAAATGTAGGGCACGATGACCTATTTTTTTATACACCGTACACCTCTCTAAGATGCATCCACATATCAAGTTTAGTTCACGTATACCAAAAACGCTTGACGATACAGCCACTGCCCGGCTGTAATGTCTGTAATGTTCAGTAAACTGTGAAAAGTAGGTCAAAATTATATCACGCTGACCTACATTACACACTCTACATCGCTTGCATAATATGCATCCATGCACAAGTTTCATGGTTGTACACATAAGTTTTGAAACTATGGCCCGGACAAGCTTTGTTTGGATTTCCTATTTAATAAATATTCTGCTGAATAGGCATCAACGGCGCAAAGTGAAATTAGCTTCAAAATATTCAACAGCTTACCTGTATAGAAACTTTGAAACTGATTCTGAAAATTCAGGGTTAACAGTATATTAATTGATCCCAACATGCACCAAGCATGCACGTAGCTTAGCTATAGATGTGTGGATCAAAGCTAGAATTAGATCCCTCTATTGCTTTTAAAACTCAATTTATCTCACTTCTGACTGATTGGAAACAGCAACAGCATCCAATCAAATTAACAAGAGGTGTGTGACGCGCACCTGGATCATTAGCATTTTAACTACCGTATTTGCATTTAAATAGGCACGATGGAAAATTTTCGCAAAGACCAAGATGGTCACAAAAGGAATTGACCAAACAAAATTATCGTTTGAAATGTTGAAGCATTCAACCCAAGTTTCATTGAAATTGGGCCATTAATTAAAGGAGTAACGTTTTAACCATTACCACTCTGATGTCAACATCCAATCCTTTACTATGTCAATAGCAATGAAACCGGTGTACGTTTTTCAACAATTTTGGTGGATTATGTTTCTGTCTATGACAACAGCTTACACCAATTTTGTTGAAAAATGAACACCAAATATTGACATCAGAGTGGTAAGGGATAAGGAGTTTTGGAACATTTTCAAACAATCTAAGATGTCAGCCAAAAATCGACCAACGAAAAATTAGTTCTAGATTCTAGACCTATGGAATCCCAAATTTGCATAAAATCTACCAAGCAGTTAAGGAGATACGCATTGACAAGTTCTGGTAAAATTCTCATAAAATCTATGATTTTCACCCCAGAACTTGGCCAAGCTAAATTCTGAATAGAAGATCTGGAACCTGCCATGACAGGGTCATTCTAGACAAATTTTGTTGAAATCTGTCAAGCAACTCAGAGGAAGCGACAATTTCCAGTACACTTTTCATAAAATCAAAGATTTTAACCCAAAAAATTGACCGATCAAAATTCTGTATACAAGTTGTTAAACCTAGTCCTGGGGTCCTTGCAGGCAAATTAGGTTGAAATCCGCCAAGCCAATCCGACAGACAGACAGGGGCGCCATGGCATAAGCTCACTTGGCTTTTCACGCCAGGTGAGCTAATGATAAGATGTATGTACATAGCAGCCATCTGTCCACCAATCGGTTAATGAGGAGGAGGATTTTGAACAAAATGTTGCCAGACAGACAGATGATAGACAGTCACCGTGGCATAAGGTCACTTGGCCTAAGGCCAGGTGAGCTAATAATAAGATGCGGTTACATAGCAGCTCACCTGCACGCCTTGAGACTGGAATTTCAGGGTTAACCCATTAACACTCAAGGTGGTCAGAGACAGTCATTTCATTGATGAATTTTCAAAAATAATCTGGTCTGCATACGTTGGCACTTTGATGAGAAAATTGAAAATTTCAAAAATGACATCTGGAGTGGTCTTGAGAACGATCATACTTTAGATAATTTACCAGTGCAATGAATGAATTGATAAGCAAGCCAGTCATTCCAGTGAAAATGTTTATGAGCTAATCATCTCATAACATTTAAAGTGACATGGACTAAGAAAAAATTCTTTACCAACCAACCTCGACTACTAAATATCCAAACAGTTGAACAGGTGACCATAAATTTGCTTAAAGAATCAGATTCCCAACTATCTATCAAACAAAACAAACACTAACTATAGCTATCCAGATATTCCAGCATAGAGCAATATTTTGACTAATTTTAAGTAAATGAGACAATCCAGACTGCGGTCTGATCCCAAATATTGTTTTGCTGTCTACAATAGAAGCTGACAATGTCCAGAAATTTTCAACACAATCCTCTGTCTGAAGAGAGGAAAATGTATGTACGCATACATAGAATTATATGTATGTTCATACCATCCTGCATTTTAAAGTTATCTATACAACAGACCATTTTTACTAATCTTACCTTAAAGTGCGTGTAATGCTAAAAAGGGAGATAACTCTTGTGGACAGACATATTGGCATATACTCAGGCTTGCCACAAAGTAGCTATATTAACATAACACATTTGACACTAATCCACAGAGAACAACCTTTTAGACGATCAACAAATTGTAAAATCTGTCACTATTATTAAGGCGGAGCCAATGGAAGAATGGAAAATTGGTTAGGCTCATTGAAGTTGAGATCTAAAAATACATATAAGCAATAATCATTAATTTTAACATTTTAATGGTTAAGATTTGTCATGAAAATTTAAATCTTTGCTTAGTAATTGTCCATTGGCGGGTCAAGATTTTTTTTAAACTTACCTGACTGGCTCAATTACGGGCAGTGGTCCTGTAAATCCAATGGTAAAATATAAAAAATATCAAGCTTTCTCTTGGTCTGCAAATGTGTATTTCCCAAGACAACTACATACACAGGCTGGTTTTGTCCGGGTTGAACATTAAAGAGTTAACAAATTACTGGCTGCTTATTCAAATCATTTTCAGAACATTCAACAGCTTCCAAGCGTGTAACACTTTGATTGTCAGCATTTGCCAAGAATATTTAATTTTGCTTAGAGAATGTCCATGTGCCAACATGGCCAATAAGGCTATTTTAAAAATTTACTCGTGGAATGACTGTCTCATGTATTGAAGCAATCCAGTCCAGTGGTAATCTTTAAAAGATAAATAGCATTGACCTCATCCTGCAAATGCAAACTCCATGGAGAAGTCAGCCAAACCGGCCTCTACAGTATGCTTGAATGTCCATACATTTTCAAACCAAGAGACTGTCTTTGAAAATTCACCACTGGAATGACTAGCTCCATAAGCATGCCAGCCATTCCAGTGGTAAATTTTCAAAAATACGTCTTGGCCTGCAAATGGTCAATAAATAAGTAAATTATTTGATATTTTTTTTACCCAATTTAGCCATTAAAGGGTTAATTTGCTTAACTCCTTGAAATGATAACTTACATCTAACACTAAATACTAAAACAGAAAAATAAGCAACTATCATGACTATATACACTTACTTTATTACTTTCATTTAACAAATTCAAATTTACAGTAGCATTTAGGTTTAAAACACATAGAATGCAGTACATACAGGTATTTATCATCTGTGTTGAATGAAAATTGATTAGGGTGTCATGGCTTTATTAATGGTGTGATCGGTTAAGTGTCGTGTACATTATCATCCATATCAATACGTATGTGGATCTGTCTGTCTACACATAGTGTATGTTTCTGTTCAGTTTGTCATATCATGATTTCCTGAGAACACACACTGATTTGACATAGTCTGCAGATTTCTACATTGAGAATGCTTCTTAGAAATTTGGTAATCTGAGAAGGCACATGTCTTCATTTTATTCGACCCAGTCTTTTAAAAGTGCTGATCTTTCTAAATCATGAACAATTGTTCAGCCCATCTTGAATCTCATCATGCTCATTGTAACACTGGCGCTGCGTCAGTGGGCTTTGGCTCGCAATGGCACTGCAAAATAAAAGACAGTTGTATTGAATGGGCAAGTCAATCAGAAATTGCCTTTGTAGTGGTCCTGAGAAATACCTATGCATGTCAAGAGGATATTTTAGAAAATTTACCACTGAAATGGCTGGCTCGATAACAGAGCCAGTCAGTCCAGTGGACTATTTTCTAAAATACTATTCATTCTCTTTAGAATAACCTTTACCACTCTGATGTCAATATTCTATCATTTGTCATGCCACTAGCAAAGAAACTGCTGTAGGCTACATTTTTCAACCACAGCAACATATTCCATCAAATTTGTTGAAAAATTAACCACCATTTTTTAATTTAATTTGAAAACTATAAATTTTGACAACAGAGGGTTAAAGGTTAATCTTGGTCTGCAAGGTGCAAATTGGCATTCTATAATCAAACTTTCTGATTTTCTAAACCATTCTTGAACATTAATGATTAACCCTTTAAGACTTAAATTCCTTCAAGAAAATTAAAAAAATTAAAATTTCAAGAAAATTTAAATTGTCTCAAAGAAAATGTCAATTTGCAGACCAAGAGAATATTTTTGAAGAGTTAACACTGGAATGATTGGCTCGGTTATTGAGCCAGTCATTTCACTTGTAAACTTTCAAAAATTACTTTGACTTGGTCAGCAAATGGGCATTTCGCAAGACTGCAGACACCATTTTGGGCTGATATGTGTGTTAAAGAGTTAAGCTGTTGAATAATTTAATTTAGCTGGAAACCTGAGTGATCTAATTTGTATCAAAATATTTAAATTAATAAAAGATTATGTTGAATGTTTTGAGGCTAAATTCACCTGGAAACTGTTGCTTTCTAACATGTGCAAGAAGTTTCTTATGTGGCCAAAAGCTCCCAGCAAAATTGGCTTCAGAATATTCAACAATTTACCTACATGTATACTAATTATTTTAAAATTTAGAAACAGTGATGAGGCAATGACAAATTTAGTCAGATAATACCAGTCATGTCAGTACGGATAATCATTCCATATAAAATCATACATTTATATGGATCTTATGTTTTTCAGCTGTGATTAATTCATCATAAATCTCTTGAAACAATATTAGAATTTAGAAAACTGTTTGCATGCCTTTATTGTTTAAAACTTGAAGCAACAAATTGCAAATTATCAACACCTAAATAAAATATATTCCACATGATACACAGGAGGGTTAGGAGCACCTATTTATGAATCAAAGAATTATGCAATTTTGTTTTTAATTGTCTATATTTCAATTTCACTCATTATTCGGCCGTCAGTTTGAATTGCATTCAACTGACTTCATTCCAAGTAGGGGTCATTGACAGATTGAGCTAGGGACTGAATTAGAACTGTTGTGGAACAAATGTGTATGCCTACATCATATATTTGAACGGGATTGAACCTGCTACATCTAGAGCTTACTAGAAGTAACCCGGGAAGCTCGCTGTTAATTAAAATGTCTGTCTCGTAAGCCATTTTCTATGGTATTAAATTATTAACCATTTAATACACAATATGCTATCCACTATGGTCTTGAGAAATAATAATCCATATGCAGAGCAAGGGAAAACTACTTTTGAATACTTGCCACTGGAGTTACTGGTTCAACCAAGTCATTCCAGTCGTAAATTTTCAAAAAGTAATCTCATCTGCAAACAGATATATTTTCGTTTCATAAAAATGAAATTTTCTTGAAATAATTTAAGCATTAAAGGGTTATGCATAGGCGCATAACATCTAAATGACATAAATAGTACGTATGCATATATTCTATGCATTTATAGGTCATGGAACGGCATGTAAAAGTCATAGAATTTCACAGAGTGACCTAGATGATATCTGTAAATGAGAAACCGTTGAAATCTAGATGCGCTCAGATAGCATCTCATGCATTTTATCTTTGTCATAGAAATTAAATTGTTATAGATCAATAGCATAATTTTTCACAGTAATGTTTTTGTGATTTTCATCACTTTTCCATGGCCTAGGGTAACGGTGGTGATGTTGGGTGGTGGCAGGGGGGGGTGTAGCCCACCCAGGTTTTGCCTCTCCCATAGTGATTCCCCATAGCGACCACCTAGGTTTTTTCCGCCCCACCCTTTCAGCACACAAATCCGGGTCCAAGTAGGCCTACCTTCCTAAGTTCACACACTCTAAATGAGAAGCAATCAAATATGCTTTCAGCGAAATGAAGATATTATTGAATGCTCACATGGTCAAACACCATAGCAAACATTGTTCTTCTTCAGTTCAGCTTGAGTTCGCTTCATAACAAAGGGCAAGCCTCGGCAACAGCTGACAGGTAATAGCAACTGTTTGAACTTATGTATAGTTTACGCACATTTTTGGACGTAAGTACCCTTCGTGAATACGGCCCCAGGCATTTAAATGGCACGGGTACTCGATTGCGTAGCAGTTTGAGCGACTGTACCAAGTATAGCTACCTAATCCAAATGCTGCAACAGCAGAATTAGGAGCAGATAGCGACATCCATCACAGCAACGGCAACTACATCAGCGCACACATCTCCAGAAAAAGGAATTAACAGTGGAAACAACATCAACAACAGCAACAACACCTGCAACTGGAAATAGTAGCCACACAGCTGTCATTGCGGCTGCAGTAACGGCAAGAATAGCACCAGCATCAGCACGAGCAGTAGGTGCAGAAGGAGCAAGAGGAACCCCGCAGCAGTAGCGGAAAAACACCAAGAGGCGCAGCAGCAGTTATATGGTATTGTAACTGATGCTAAGTGAGACCACGCACAAAACTGTATTAAAATCATGATAATAATCTGTATTTACCAAAGATTTATTAACAACTTCGAAGGCAACTTGGGAAGTGTCTAATTTCATTATTCAACATAATGGAGCACAGTGGTGATTCACGTGGAGCGCACCACCACATGTTAAATATCAGCACATCATTGACCGACACTAGCACAGCTAAGGCTAATATATCATTTACAAGTAGAAATCTAAATATTATTGACGGTGCTGTAGCTCTTTACCTGAAAGCCTTTGAATTATTTCCACTAGCGCATTGGAAAATAATAATTGGCGTCATCTATTCAAGTGGTGTGATCACGAATGCCATTCTGTTGGCTTACTTGATCTATTTCAAACACTATAGGAAACCCGTTTTCTGCGCTCTTCTCTGTTTAGGGATCGCTGACCTTGGCGTCTGCTTGAGCGCATTGTTGTTTTACGTTGTGGCCGTACCATTTCTTATAGGACCGCGTTGGCTTTGCAGTGTGAGCTTATTCATGTACTATACTTCCTATCAGCAAAGCAATTACCAGATGTCCGTCTTCGCTATTATCAGGTAGAGTCCACGTTATTATTCTTATAGTATTATTGTTCTTATAGTATTATTATTCGTAGTAGTAGTAGTAGTAGTAGTAGTAGTAGTAGTAGTAGTAGTTGTAGTAGTAGTAGTAGTAGTAGTAGTAGTAGTAGTCGTAGTAGTAGTAGTAGTAGTAGTAGTGGTTATGGTTGTAGTAGTAGTAGTAGTAGTAGTACTAGTAGTAGCAGTAGTAGTAGTAGCAGTAGTAGTAGTAGTAGTAGTAGTAGTAGTAGTAGTTGTAGTAGTAGTAGTAGTAGTAGTAGTAGTAGTAGTAGTAGTAGTAGTAGTAGTAGTAATAGTAGTAGTGGTAGTAGTAGTAGTAGTAGTAGTAGTAGTAGTAGGAGTAGTAGTGGTAGTAGTAGTAGTAGTAGTAGTAGTAGTAGTAGTAGTAGTAGTAGTAGTAGTAGTAGTAGTAGTAGTAGTAGTAGTAGTAGTAGTAGTGGTAGTAGTCGAAGTGAACGCACGCGTTTATTTAGCTCTGCAATTGCTGCCCGAATTTGCTAGCTTCTAGCGCGATTTTGTAGATAAATTTTATAAATATATCTCGTATTAGTATTTCCTTTCAAGCTTTGTGTTTAATTTGTAAGTTCTTGTCTTGGTTGGAGCGCATTTTGTGTCTCTATTTTCTAAAGGCATTCCTCTTAGCTGGCGGTTTTCGCCATTTAATAGGGCTCCTCTTACTGTGGTCAATGCAATACATTTCTCGCTGCGCCAGTCTGCTATTTCTATAGTTCGTAGGCTAGCGCATTATATTTGGCAAGATCGCTTGAGTGAGTGGATTTAATTCCTTTGTCATTTGTAAGCACAAGCCTAGTTCTTTAACTATATAAATCCTTATAGTCAGTTGGCTGTCCCCGGTCAACTCGAACAGACTAACAAATATATGACTTGACTATTTAATCATATATTTGTTAGCATACTTTAATCGGCTAGGTGTTAGTGAACCACTTAGAAAGTGGTTCAAACTAACAAGTATACGACTGTACTCTCTATTCGTATATTTGTTGGTAGACGTCAGGGTTTCAAAAGGGGACACTATTTATTTAGTGTTTAGCTCTTTCCCCGACGTCTTGGTGTTATATATTTGTATTATATATTGTAGTAGTATGGGGTTCTGCTTTTTATAAAACACCATGGCAACCTCATATAAGCGTACCCTGAGTCTTAAAATCACGACAAAGGCTTGGGGTGTTTCGGCAATTGAGGTGTATCATGGGTTGAAGGATGTAGTTGGGGCAGGGCCACGGGTCCTTCAAGGTCTCGTTAATGTTTCCAAATCTGTATGGAATGTCACCGTAGTTAATGAAAGTGTGAAGGAAAAGTTGCTCGACGAGGTCCTTGTTGTGAAGGGTGAGGTGTGTAATGTGGAGGAAATAGATTCTGATCGTTTATTGGTCAAGATGAAGGTTCCATTAGAGATCCCAGATGAACGGGTTATCATTGAATTGACCAAGTATGGCAAAGTGGACAAAGTAGAACACGAGACCTATCCATTTGATCGAACCTTAGAAAATGGCATAAGAAGAATTTGGTTTGAAAAAGTAGAACAACCTCTCCCAAGCAAGGTCACCATAGATGGTCGATTTATCTTGCCATTATGGTACAGGGGGCAAATCAAGGAGTGTAGAATCTGCTTAAGCACAGAACATCTTGCAACAGATTGCCCTAACAAAAACAAATGTCTAGTTTGTGGATCATCTGATCATTTTAAGTGGCGATGCCCGCAGAACAAATATGTCAAAAAGGGTGCTGATAAAAGTGCAGAGCAAGTTGTCTCTAAAGAGAATGTCATAGAACCGGTAGCTGCTGAGATTGTAGCTGAAATCCATACTAATGGGAAGCACGTTGCTAAGGAAAATGTCATCGAACCAGTAGTTGCTGAGATTGTAGCTGAAGTCCATGTTAATGAGAAGCATGGGGAAAAAACTAAGAATCCAATCGCTGTAGTTGCAGGCGATGAAATAGAGGTTCTAGATGAGGGGCTAAGTCTTACTCCAGTAACAAGTCAATCCAACTTTGATGAGAGAGAGGCTAGTTCCACACAAGTTGAAGATGATGAGAAATACCCTCTGGAAGAGAGTTTTAATTTAGGACAAGTAAAATTCAGGTCGCAAGATACTGAAACTAACTTTGATTTTCCACTGAGTACACTCAATCTAGACGATTTAAATAATTTAGAGAAAGTAATTGGTGTCTCGGATCGATTGAGTGGAACAAAGCGACAGAAAGATGGAGAGAGTTCTGAATCAGAAATAGAGGAAAGTGATATAGAAGACGATAATATGTCAGTCGCTGAATCTGATATATCCATTCAAACACAGAGTTCTAAATCACCTGATGAAATGGTCATGTACAGGTCAGAGGCAGGAGAGGTGTTAGTTCCATATGTGACGACAAATGGTGTTAAATATAGGCATCTGCGTCATGATTCAGATATATTAAAATATAAGCATTTGGAAAAAGTTGAGCTAAGTAATGCAGCGTTTGTGAGTAAAATAGGTAAATGGTCTAAGAGAGGGTCGAAAAAAACAAAATCTAGTTAGCTTAATAATGGCGGTTTTACACAGCATTTTATTACCTTTTATGCTAATTTGCACACTCAATTGTAGAGGCTTAAATAGTGACATAAAGCAACGTCACTTACTAGAGACTCTTAAAAATGAGCAGATTGACATTGCTTTGATACAGGAAACAAAAATTCAGAAGTCAGAATTATACGATAATTTAGAAAAGATTTCTGGATCCAGAATATTTTATTCGTTATCTCAAGATAATAGTGCAGGCGTAGCAATTGTTATACTCCCTCGTTGTTCAGCCTATGTAAATATAATCTCTTCAGTATCAGGTGCAAATGGTCGCTGGGTGAGAGTCACGCTAGATATACAACAAACACGTATCACGTTGCTGTGTATATATGCACCTACATCTCATCAACTACGTCGTAATTTTTTTAAGGAGATGTCTAAAACAGCACTAGATAACATCACTGAAAACTTAGTAATGGGTGGTGACTTTAATTGTGTCTTAGACAAAGAAAATGACAGGAATGCAACTTCAACTTATACTGATACATCACATAGACTCTTAAAAGAAATATGTGATAATGAAAATTTAGTGGACACCTATAGAATATCAAAACCTCATGGTAAAGATCTTACATGTTTTTCGGTAGATGGTAAAGTTGGTTCAAGGATCGACAGAATTTATGTGAATAGTTTGTTAACAGGGTACTGGAGAGATGTTAATATTAAGCCAGTTGCATTCTCCGATCATAACATGGTTTGTGTAACCTTTGCCAATGCTGACTGGGTAACAAAAGGGGTCGGGTTTTGGAAATTAAACACAACACTGTTGGGAGAAGAATTTTATAAGAATAATATAGAGAGATGTTGGCAACATTGGATTAATAGGAAAGCATCATATAAGAGCACATTGCAATGGTGGGAGGATGTTAAACTGGATTTAAAGTATGTTTCCCGAAAGTATGCTATTAGAAAAGCACAGGAAATACGCAAACGCAAGAAAACACTTCATCGATCACTGATGAAAATTAATGCTAAAGTAAATAATGGTGAAGAGAATTATTATGAATTACTGGTTAAAATTAAAAGTAAAATAAGAGATATAGAACACTATGAGTTTGAGGGTGCAAAAATTAGAGCAAGAGCCCAGATGCACGCAGAAGGGGAAAAGCCAACCCGATATTTTTGCGCATTAGAAAAAGCACGGGCAATAGATAAGGTGATGTGCTCATTAAACATGCCGGATGGTTCAACCGTCTTTACCAACAATGAAATGAGTACTATTGTATGCAATTACTATGAGTCATTGTACAAGTCAGAGGGAATTGATGAAGATGCAAAATTGGATTTGTTAGCAAATATAGACAAAAAGGTGTCAGACACAGGCAGTGAATTTTGTGATCAACCCTTAACACTAGAAGATTTAACTAAATCCCTTAAAGGTATGAAACTAGAAAAATCACCGGGGTGTGATGGCCTTCCAGTTGAATTTTACCAAACGTTTTGGCACCTTGTAGGTCCAATAATGGAAGAATTAGGCACTGAAATTTTTGAGAAAGGCCATTTACCACCAACTATGGCTAGGGCATACGTAAGGCTAATATATAAAGGAAATGACAGACGTCTAATTCAGAACTACAGACCAATTTCTCTACTATGTGTAGACTACAAAATAATATCCAGAGCACTAACATTGAAACTAGGTAGTGTTTTAGGAGAAATCATTGGAACAGAGCAGACATGTGCTGTACCCAGGAGGACAATTCTAACCAATACCATGGTAATAAGAGACCTTATACAATTGGTTGAGAAGGATAGCATCCCTTCAGCTGTGATTGCCTTGGACAATGAAAAGGCATTTGACCGTGTGGAATGGGATTTTCTTTTTAATTCTTTGCAATCGTTTGGGTTAGGCTCAAACTTTATTAAATGGGTAAAGATTTTATATACGGATATCAAGAGTAGCTATTTAGTGAACAATCAATTATCCAGAGAAATTGTCTTAGAACGTGGTGTTAGACAGGGCTGTTCCCTATCGCCATTATTATTTGTTATTGTGATGGAATCACTTGGCATAGCATTGAGGCAAAATAATAACTTTCAAGGCATATGTATTCGTGGCATAGAAAGACCACTTAAGCTGTCACAATATGCTGATGACACAACTGTGTTTACCAGTTCAAACAATGATTTTGCAATTTTAAACCACGTACTAGAAAAGTTCCAAAATGCATCTGGTTTGAAAATCAATAAAGGAAAATCCAAAGGATTATTTCTGGGGCCATGGAAAGAGCGGAATGACCAGCCACTTGAAATCAATTGGTCTAATGATACCATTAAGATTTTAGGCATCTATTTTGGCAGGAAACCGAATGCAATACAAAATTGGAATGAACGAGTATCTAAGCTTAAGAGAATATTAGCAAATTGGAAGCGTCGTCGTCTTTCAATCTTTGGTAGAGTGTTTGTTGTCAACAACTTGGCATTATCTGGGCTATGGTATACAGCATCTGTTGTACACATGCCAAAACATGTAGAAAAGGAGGTTAATGAGTTGATATTGTCATTCATATGGGAAGAAAAGAATCATTTAGTTTCTCATCGTGTTCTCAATAATGCTAAGTTAGAAGGAGGACTTGATTTAATTGATATTAAAGTGAAATGTGTTTCTTTAAGGTTAAAATTTTTGGATGATCTTATTACATCAGATGAGACGTGGGCATGTGTTTCACGAGCTCTCATGGAGAGAATTGTAGAACCATTTCTGGCGGAGCATGTTTTTACCTCAAAGAAGCCACCTCCGAATAGCCAAATGATACCAGATGTGTTTAAAGATCAAGTTAAGGAGTTAGAAATATTTGACAGATACATGCCTCCACCTACGTGCTGGAAGGAAGTACTAGAACAGCAATTGTGGGGCAATAGTAATATATGTTATAACAATGCAGTACTTTATCTACCATCCTTTGCAAAATATGGCATTCAACATTTATCGGATATGATACACCCTCAAACACGTAGATGGATTTCAATGCAAGACGTAGCTAGAAAAACACATATGAGGCATATAGATGTCCAGCGGTTGCTAAATAAAATAAAACATGCTGTACCAATTGAATGGTTTCGTCTGCCAAATGTAAATAATAATAGTTTGACTCCACAACCCGCATTAGTTCTTGATGATGAGATGTTAAAATACAAGATGAGATCCAAGGAATGGTACCATATTGTGAGACGAAAACAAGTAACACCTCCCATAGCAATTAGGAGATGGGATGACTCAAGCTATAAACCATCCAGTTGGAAAAATGTATGGAAAATCTTACATTCTCCATCCATACCAAATATGGCTCGTGATTTATTGTGGCGATTACTACATCGACGGCTATGGGTGGGACACTTGACATACAAGTGCAATATTACGACTTCTGATAGGTGTAACTTATGTCAAACAGACGAGGAAACAATCGAGCATTTATTTGCGGAATGTCCAATATCGTCACAATTTTGGGACTATATCAGCCAAATCTTGGCAAAATTCGGAGCGACGCCCATTGTTCTAGACACGCATGTAGTCTTATTTAGAGAATTTGGATCAAGCGGTGTAAATATCATAAAGTCTGAAAGGACTATTTTAATAACAATACTAACCATAGGTGTTTGGGCCATTTGGAAACATCGGTGTGCACAGACGAAAAATCCATCTATGGGCAATCACAATAGAGCAATAAAGGCAATATTTCGTTCATTGCTGCTGAATCATATTCCTTGCGAATATTTTAGATTAAAGCAGCATGGTAAAGAAAAAGTATTCAAGGACATATGGTGCAAAACAAACATAGTTTCAATAGAGTTGGGAGCTGTAAAAATAAATGAGCCTGCACTAGCTTAAATCATTTAATTACTACAGCTGATTTATCTGTGTCTTTTAATTAATCTGTGTCATGTAATTCATTTTAGTCTGCACTTTGATATTGTTATGTTTAATAATTCATGTTAAGAAATAAACAGACTGGGGTAATTTAATAATCAATCGATAAAGTAATTTGCCATTGAATTATAAAATTGTCCCAGGTAATTTTAGGAATTTGCACAGAGTTTTATAGGGTTATTTGTTCCCGGGTAATTTACAAAACCTTACAACAAAGTAAATCAAAAATGGAAACAAGAGCGCCATCTATTTCCATCTATTTTTCTGTAATTTTCCTGCTGACTATATATGTTATGCTACCCGAATGCTACTACGCCCGCTGATCTTTAAGACTCAGCCCACTGGCGTCAATGATTGACTTATTTGTCATTGATTGACGAGTCACTTTTCATTTGTTGAATAGTTGCACTCGCCACACGGGTCTACTACCACACATGGATTGAATGGTAATTTACAAAACCTTACAATAAAGTAAATTGAAAATGTAAACAAGAGGGCGATCAATTTTTCTGGAATTTTTCTGTCGACTATATGTATTATACTACCCAAATGCTACTACGCCCGCTGATCTTTAGAGAATCAGCCCACTGGCGTCAATGATTGACTTATTTGTCATAGATTGACGAGGCACTTTTCATTTGTTGGATAGTTGCACTCGCCACACGGGTCTACTACTACACCTGGGTTGAATAGTAATGCCTTTGTTAAGTTTTGTTTTGCTATCGGAGCTTTATCAGCATATTGTTTTGTATCTATACTTTTTAAGCCATGTGTATTTATAGATTGTATTAATGCTCATTATTTATCATTGTTTTGGTGTAATATTAATCAAGATTACTAGTTCACCAGGTTTTTTTCTGGGGGTTTGCAAGCCTTTTTAAAGGAGTTCCTCCGTGAAGTTTGTCCGACTGCGTCAGCGTCGGTTTTTCAAAAAAAAAAAAAAAAGTAGTAGTAGTAGTAGTAGTAGTAGTAGTAGTAGTAGTAGTAGTAGTAGTAGTAGTAATAGTAGTAGTAGTAGTAGTTGTAGTAGTAGTAGTAGTAGTAGTAGTAGTAGTAGTAGTAGTAGTAGTAGTAGTAATAGTAGTAGTTGTAGTAGTAGTAGTAGTAGTAGTAGTAGTAGTAGGAGTAGTAGTGGTAGTAGTAGTAGTAGTAGTAGTAGTAGTAGTAGTAGTAGTAGTAGTAGTAGTAGTAGTAGTAGTAGTTTTATAATATTTGGGTAGTATTAGGTTGACTTCATTATTTATATATATATATATATATATATATATATATATATATATATATATATATATATATATATATATTTTTTTCTCATGTAAGTTTCGCACTTCCTAACCGATTGCGGAGACTAAGACTTTTCTTATGCGCAAGAAGTGCCCGGCATCCAAAAAGGCGTTTGCACTTTTAAAAGTTAGCATACTCTTCTTTGACAATTTTGCCAAGTTCCACATTTTTTCTATTGTACACGAGGCCAAGAGGCAGAACCGGCATCTTAACAGGTAGCCCTGGATCCATATTTAAAATCCAGAAGGCCATTTAATCTTAAGGCATTTAATCCAAAAAGCTTCTCGAAACAGTCGTTGATAGAGGTGTTTGTACGGTGGGAAATATTTCGATGTACCGATCAGTTATGTGACCCAGAAGAATAAAGTCGGTGGCTACACTGGTCTATTCATTTAATCTTGTGTCCGAAATGTGTTTAGTTGCGTGCAGGCGGAAACGACCGTTTGTTCGACATACATATTCTTTTTTTTAATAATGCGAATCCTAGTCGGTAAATGGCGTTTTCAGAATCACAAGTAAGGCTTGACTGAAATCGAACTTGGCTTTTGTTTGGTAGCTAGTGGATTATGCTTTGACAACCTCCACCCCCCCCCCCCACACACACACACACACGCCCACCCGGTGTGGTGAGTGTGGGTGTACATACACATGCTACTGTTGCCAAAAGCGTGGAGGGGAGGGGTGTGTGTGCGCTGGTGTGCCGTCGACTGCACATCTTATAATTACTAATTATCTGGTATCACATTACATATTTGTAGTCAAAGTGTCTCGGCTCGTTGCCAATGACGTATTCCCTCGGTGTAGTACTGCTCAAGAAACTATTAGTGGCGCCATAAACTTCT